>BJFM01002768.1:46583-61514 GCA_016586285.1 Arothron firmamentum
CACAAACGTCTAAAAGCTTGGCTTGCATGACTTGCGATGGGCAGAAACAGATTATGGTTATTGATCGGTGCCTGGAGATGGATCTGTGTGTGTTTATGCGTGTCAGAACAGAGGATTGGGACTAAGGGCAGTGTGCAAAATCTATTGATTGTGTCCAGTAGCCTATGTCTCTAAATCAAGGTCAGTTCTGCATGGTCTCACCTATTGGAAACTTGGTAACTACCCCTAAAACAACATGCATGCGCACACATGCACGACACAAGGCAAATTCAAAAAACATCTACCAGGAAATCAAAACAAGATTCATGTATTCTTCTCTGTTGCAGATGAATTAAAAACAATAACACCGATTCACGAAACACATGAGATGTTTTAGATCGAACAGTTAGTGGTCAAAATTAGTCTAAATGGTGCTGTGAATGATGGGCAAGTCGCAGACAATACACTTAGAGCACACAAAGCCAGACCAGCTGCATTTTCCATCAGTCATGTAAATAATAGATGATACATTATGCTTTGTCTAAGTGAAGCTTGTGATGTTTTTGAGGCTGTGGTCAGAAATAAAACTAAGGAAAACATAAATGTGAGCTGAACACCGTATCAAAACACAAAATAGAGATTTCACTAATCAGAGATGGAGAATAGAAGCACTGAAAAAAGATACACACGGGAAAAGAAGAGGTATCTTTGAAAAGTAACTATCCCATTTTTGTGTGTATTTTTTGAGAATGTTGCTTGTGGTAATTTTTAATATCAAATCCTATTAGGTAGAAAGAGCCAGTGAGTGTTGCAGCAGACTGCTGGAGTCCTCTCAAGCCTTGTGCCAGAATGAGAGAGGGGCTGCAGTGCCATACTGGCCTTTTATTTGGACACGCAGGGGTCTTATAGCTTCTCTTTGAAGAAATACTCAAGTAATTACGCTGGAGAGCAGACTTACAGTCAGAAAGCAGAATGTGGATTGTTAAGGTATTGTTAAAAGGTAGGCTAAGGTAAGAATTTTTTATTTGGCAGTAGCAGTAGACATATGAGAAAAAAGATTGAGTCATTGTTCCAACTTATGAAGATGAAGAGCCACATAATCTGAGCAGATGGAAGAACGACAACCAGAGAAGAAACCGTACAAAAAGCTGGTGTAATACAACGGTGAACCAAGGGGTAACTCTACCTATCACTTATTTATTGCTTATTCCATGGCAATTTAATTCATTTGACTATAGTATGTATAAAAATATACACATCAAATAAACTGAATGCACTTCTAAAACACTCAAACAGACACTCATGTAATCAGAGCATTATGCCTGGTACACTTATTTATCCCCACTCTTGTGTGTGGTCGGTCTCGCAGCCTATCAGTGCCAGAACTCTAGAGACGCTTATCTCTTTTCATATATCAAGCGTTTCTGCGTGCTGCTCCTCTGCTAAGGAATGCCAAGTAAAGCCTTTTTGGCCCGGCACAAACACAGCACTGTCCCACAATCGCCCAGTGTCCCCTGAGGCACACACAGAGGCGAGCAAGCCTGTGGCTAGCTGCCCCCCCCCAGGCAATGAGAGTCACACTGGTGTAATTCAGTTGGCGTTGGGTAACAGACATCTGTCACTCAGGATGCCCCTGGGGACACACAGGCCAATATATGAGTAAGGCGGGGGGACCAGGGAATGTGATGCACTGTTACCGACGCATACTTGCGCATACCTGATAGAAAAATCTCTGACACATGTTGTAAATATTATAATGATATGAGATTACGGACCAAACAATTTTGTTCACAGACATACATGTTGAAAACACTGAATGATTAAAAAAATAAACTTAAGCCTAAATATTTACATGCCATTGTCTTTAAAACAATAGATTCTCATCTTACAACCAAATGAAACCTCCTTGGGGGGTGTTTCTATGGCAACCGCCAGAGGGGCAACGTTCTGGTTCTGGTGAGGCGGTATAGTACATGCTGTCCGAGAGAGCAGGGTGTTGAGGGAGATCAGGTTTCCCCCTCCGGGAGTCATCCCGACTCTTTCCCCACCCCCAAACTGTGTTGCTGGCATTCACATGCTAATTTATCTCCATTGGTGATTACACTCCCTTTAAACCAACTGACAACTACAGCTGGAGTCAGGCTCTTAACGGTGCATTGCAGGGTAGATGGGTGGAGGGATGAGAGCCAAGAGTAATACATGTGTGTGTCTGTACGCACTTGAATGTATTTATTGAGTGTGCCCTTATTTTGCCTCTCCTTGTGCGCCATAAAACTGTAGTCATAGATAATGACACATTATCAGTGTTCCTGCCCAAAACAGCAGCATGCAGCCTCCTGTGATGCTCCAGGCTGTGAAACAGCCCCGGCTTAATAGCTGTATGTAAATCAGCTAGCCCATAAAGATCAGTGTCAACACTCAGCTGTGTACATTGGCTGACGTGATGAACACACCACATGTCTCAATGAATTTATCCAAATGAGCCACTGGTGGTGCTGAAGGTTTAAGTTCAATTGTGTTATAAATGTAATTAAAACACTTTAAAAATGAT
Organism: Arothron firmamentum; assembly: GCA_016586285.1. Lineage (NCBI taxonomy): Eukaryota > Metazoa > Chordata > Actinopteri > Tetraodontiformes > Tetraodontidae > Arothron > Arothron firmamentum. Next base: position 49,114 of record BJFM01002768.1, read on the forward strand.
GAGCTTACAGTCTAAGTGGTCTCAGATGTGAGAGATATCCATAGCTATCTCTAAATGGGATTCTGTACAGGAAAGAAAACCCATGACCAAGGCATGAGTAAAGGATACAAGCTCTGGTAGAGAGTCAGTCGGGACTTGACAGCTCTGCTGGCATTGATACAGGTGGCCCGCACCAAGCTTGGCAACAGAGTTCCAGTTATGATGGCGCCATTAAACAGCGGCCCAAAGAAAGGAACCTGGGGAAGTTGAGGGAAAAAACAGGAAACAGAAACAAATTCCGTTACTTCACTGCCAGTTTGCTTAGCCCCCTCTCCATCTAGGTGTGTGTGTGCCCCCAAAATTGGCAGATTAATTTTTTTTGCTTCCACTTTTAACCGTTTCTCCATCTGTTTGGGGCAAGAGTTCAAGATTAAATTAGATTTTTTCTTTGCATGACAACCACACATATCTGATGCGAATCAATGCTAGGCAAATGAAATTAAAATGACAATCAATACGAAACAATGCCCTCACATTAGAGACTGAACAAATACAAAGGGGCAATATGCATTTTAGCCGTGCCGTGTGAGTGTACGTGGGTACATGAGTTTGCTCAAGTATATTAGAAGGGGGGCCTTAATCACCCAAGCTCAGTGTTCATTGACCTGGAAGTTTATGTGAATGTCAAAATCTCTCCAATAGGTCCTGCTGTGTAATAACCAGTCAAACTGAACAATAAATTAATTTTAATCAGAGGTGATAGACAATTAGCTTAATTACCAGACAGACACATGGGGGTGTTGCTGTTAAAAATACTACCAGAATTCTGAGTAGCTGTACAGGCCCTTGCAAGGAGAATAAAATTCATGAATAGGTTTAGAGTTAAAATGGCAACATCTTCTGCTTTTTTTCAGGCTTCATCATTGCATTTTTGAGCGTAATATGAGATTTTGTTTTGTACAAGATTGAAAATTATCATGTGCTTCTGAATAATGTGTTTAACTGCTGCCCAATATAAATAACAGTATTCTGGGGAGAGAAATTTTAAGACCCAGAACAAGCCGCAGACAATGAAAAAATTATTTTTGCATAAATTGCTGTAAATGAACGCTCATCAAAAAGGACCGGAAGCATCCATGACATATGGTTGGGTGAAGATGTAGTTATCTGCATTTGTCAAAACAACGAAACTTTTCTTTAAAGTTTAACAAAAAAGATGCCACATAAAATTAAAGAAGACTTGATTGTGAGGGAGTAAATGCTGTGAAAAATTAGCATACATTTGTTTGGATATAAAATTTAATTTTGTTTTTTTGAACAGAACTTACATTTATTTAATCAAAATGAACTGATTGTAAAATGACACCAAATAGTCTGAATATGAATAAGAAAGAGTCACATTAACTCATGAAAAAATAGTGAGAATTACCCATCCTCAAAATAGAATGTGATCAATATTATTATTATGTGTCTGTGGCAGGAAAAAAATACACACTCACTTGGGTGTAAATGTAATATTAAAGAGGACATGAAACACTAGAACAAACACTAACCATAAGATAGATACATGTTTTAAAGCATAACGCTGAAATAAAACATCTGATTATTCAGTCGTTTTAAAGAAAATCCACCTCTTATATGTAATTACGGTGCGTTTTGGGGCGCCATCTTGATTTTACGTCATTACCTACGTCATGGGATTGGTTTGGGGCTTCGGTCTCATACCGAGGATCTGAGCCATCAGCTGAGTAGTTCTGGGAGCAGGTTGTCTGCTGACTCTCCTCGCTGCGCCTCCACAGTCCTCCGCAAAAATTGGTCTCTCAACCTTCCGCCTTGTCAATGGCTCAAAGGCATAAGCCATTGGATTTGACGTCCAAAGATTTTCCCATTCTGCCTCGTCAAACGACATTTCCTCGACCGTATTCTACGTGTTCTTGTATGGGACAGAAACCCGAAACCAAATCCGGTGACGTAGGTAGTGACGTAAAATCAAGATGGCGGCGAGTATGCCCCCGTAATTGCATATAAAAAGTGGATTTTCTTTAAAAACGGTTGATTAATCTGATGTTTTATTTCAGTGTTATGCTTTAAAAAATATGTACATCTATCTTATGGTTAGCGTTTGTTCTAGTGTTTCATGTTCCCTTAAAAAAAAAAATTAAAAAAATCCACACATAATTCTGTAATGCACATCCTTAAAATAATCCAGAATGAGCATACCTGTGGCTTCTTCACGATCTGAATGAAAAACATGTGATTTTTCATTGGATAAATGATGATCAGCACATCTCCAAAGTCAGTTGGGATGATTCCAGGTCTGTAGTCCCTGGTGTGCTCTGACCAAACTATGTGCACTTCATCGTTTCCCAGGTGACGCAACTGCAACACACAAATAAGTCTCACTGAATGTTGAGTAAAAGAGCAAAAGGGTCAGTGGAAAAGTTATGACAGACACACATGAATATTTTCCACAAATTTGCATAGTTTTCCCCAGAAAATCATATATTGATAAATCTAACTCAACTGCATCTATTGAGATTTAGGCATTTATTCATCAGACTTACATCACTTCTAGGAAAGAACTGGTGTGTAAAAGGTATCTATAGCTGCCATACCTGTTCCAACAGTTTCCCAGCTGTTTGCAGCTCACAAACAAACTGTGCATAAAAATATATATAAACAGGGAACATGGCTTTAGTTTGGACTTTTTTCGGCCTTTTCATTACACATTCAAATTGCAAACACAAAATGCATAAATAGAGCAGTTCAAAACCAAATAATTCAAATCCAATTAAGTTGAGCCATTAAAGATTAAATTGCTTGCCATTTTTACACTGTTCGCCAACACAAATGTAACTGGGCATGCAAAAAAGATACATTTAAAAAACAGGAAATTGATTGAGGCCACTTTGTAAAAGAAAAAGCTTTTTCCTTTACAAACTAGACAAACACCGCTATATTATATTCTTTGTAGATCAATTATTAGCTGATAGTCCACTGATGTTTTCTCTTGTATCACAGGCACTGAAAACTGAGCCTCTACTCAGAGGACAACATCTGCCAATGTACTGTGGACCTAATGAGCCATTAAAAAACATGCCCTTGCCACAAAAAATGCAATTAGCACATTCTATTATAAGCCCTTAATTATGGTAATATGGTAATCTTAAACAAATCCACGGCATGCTGATTACAGCAGTTCAGTCTGTCTGTCCAAGGATCAGCAGGTACCAACCAGGTCAGTCACTGGGACAATTTCAGAGAAAATGTTGAATATGCATTTGCAGTAGACAATTAACACCGAGATGTTAATTTGGGCTAAGATATTAGCATTCAGATGAGCTTAATCACAAGTTTAATGAGGATGCTTCTGCTCTTCTCGATCTTCTTCTGCAGCAATCTTTTTATTTCTTTGATAATTACATCCAAATGTTTGAAACTCGTTTAATAAAATGTGAATCGAGTCAAAGGCTCTTGTCTAATTAGCCCTCTTTGACCCCCCCATTCTACAAATTGGCTCCATGCACATAGAAGCTAGAGAGCAGGAGACCTCAGAACACAAGAGGCTCCTTATAAAAACAACCTGCAATAGCCCAGTTAAGCTGTGGTGCCTGGGGGAAGATGTGATAGCTCAGGCAGACGTCAATCTCCCTCTCTTTCAGTGACACATACACACATACATGCTCCTCATTGCCTGACCCCAACTCTGCAGGTCACTTCTATAACCACATTACTGAAGCCAGCTGCTACTGCTGCAGCCTGCACTGCCCTAAAACCCACAATTGGATTGAGGAATTCATGGTTTTCTGTCTTCTTGGTTTGACTGTGTCGCCCCACCTTCAAACAGGCAATCTAAGCAGCAAGAGCTCCCTTATCTACCCTTTTTCCACCCCAGGCCTCTATGGTTACAAGCAGCAAAGTGGGGGGATTGAAAGTGCTATTTTTAAATTGACATGCCTGTTGTCATTCCATCTTTCCCATCCTTTACTGAGGCAACCATGCGTGGAGCCAGCTTTCCAGATTGTACAAGGATCGGCAACAATCACATAAGTTCCAGGTAAAATGATAGAAAGAGAAGTAGCAGCACACTCCTCCGAGGGTAGACGCACTCTGGCCAAATTCACCCGCTAACAGAAACTCTGGCCAGCTGTGACTTTTCCTTCCATCCTCCAAAAACAGGCAAAACATCAGCATATAAATTTAAGAAAATACAAATGTCTATGCCAAATTTCAAACCAAACTAGTAACATCTATCAATGAATGAATTCTTTATATATATATTATGGCATGTGCTCGTTCAGTTGTGCACAGATGATGATGCTGATTCAGCCAGACAGACTGGAGAAAAAACAATACACTATGAGTTTATACCATCAAGCCCCGAGTCTGCTCCATTAAAGCAGAAACCTTCAGTGTGTTTCATTCTAACAGAGGGCAACTAGGTCTAAGTCATCTAAGTCCAAAAGCATAGGCTGAAAATAAGTTTGGAATGACAGAGGTGTTATTCCTTAGGATAGGTGGGGGGGTTGAGGGGATTGGACAAGAGCGGAGCTTGATGAATTTCCCTTCTCAGTGGGGTACAGCATGAGAAGATTGGCAGCATGGGAAGAGACCTTGCAGCTCATTTCTTCACGTTAACTGCTGCTGGTGCACTACAGCTTAGAATCCTGCTGCAGACCCCAATCGATCACTCCTGTGGCGGCAGCAGGAATTGGATAAAAGGATCCTGCTGGCATCCGGCAGGCGCCTGCCCTAGCAGGGAGCGCTAATGGCTGAATCCAGGCCCTGGTCACAGCACACAGGAAGGGGGGCCAAAGCTAGCAGAATCATCCTCATTACAGCAGCGGCACATGCCCTCTCCTCTCTCACAAGCCTACAAAACTCTACTCTTCAGGCTTCCCTGACTGGGATCTCTAATCATTGCCCGCACTCTCAGGTCACACCTCTTGATCAGAACTTAACACAAGTGAAGGCTACAACACATAGAAATGGACATACAAGCCTGTGTAGCCATTTCACTGAAATAGGCAAAAGAGTATTTTCTCTTTTTTTCTTCAGCACACGCAACTTGTGACATGCAATCAACATGATGATGATAGTCCAAATGTCATCAAGAGGAAAGAACTGTCCAACAGGATTAAATCATTGTCAAAACAAAGAGAACTTTCAACCTTTTTAGTCAGGCAGTCATCAGAATCAGACGGCATGCGTGTAGACACGTGAAAGATGGCTTCCACAGTGGAGGAAGCGTAGTAAGGTGCTGTAAGACCTGTGCTGCCATTCCTCTGGAGTCCACCCATGAAGCCACAGTGTGTAGCGAGGTCCACCTGAGGAGTATATGGAACATTAAGCGCGGTCTTATGGTGACTGTATAGATCTACTGTATGTGTGCATAGAGGGTATGTTTATCTAAGGATATAGTTGTCTGCACCTCCCATCCAAGTCCAGACACAAAGTCTTCAAAGGCCTGACTGCCCGAGCTGTTAGACAAGATGGAGCACTTGTCCTCTTGGCCCTCTCCAATGTAGAACACAGCAAACTTGTGCGTCTCTCGGCTATAAAGCAAAATTATTAGAAAAGCGAATGCAATGGCTTAAAATACTATCCCCAAACAGAGTTAAAGAAAAAAATGTGAATCAGTTCATGTTGGTATTGCAGAAAAACCTAAATAAGACTTTCTGTAACTACAGACTGAATTTACCATTGCCTGGAATCTAAGTTCTTCAGCTCCCTTAGAAGTTTGGAGTTTTTCTTCAACAGATGGAAGCTTTTCCTGTTTGTTAAAAAAAATGTCCATCACATATTTTAAAACCATGTCACATCAAAAACAAAATAACTATATGATACAGTAATATAATCTATGCTTTGCTGCCTTGCCATTTCAGAAATACTGTTTTATTGCCAAATTTTATTTTTATACTTAAGACTAACAAAGACAAAACCGGCACAGGTGCAAGCAGCAATCTCCTGCTAGCTGTGCACAAGTTGCCCCACCATCATTAAGAGGTGTAAGCTTTTAATTTACTGGGAAGCAAAGATGTGGCTCTGCAAGGTAGACCTTGGTGAAAACAGCTGGTCACCCTTTCCCTGTGGAGAGGAGATTAAGACAGTCTAGGCTCCAGCATGCTTTTAATTTAGCTTTCACCCCGAGTAACGGGCTTTGTACAGGCTGAGTTACTTTCAGGTTAAAAGTAACTTGGGGTTCTAAATTGACGACACTAGACTGTAATTTGACAAATTATTTCCATCATAGACATTTATAGTGCAAATTATAAATATGTAGATTCTCCTATGACCTCACTTCAGTGGCATTGTTGATCTTTTATTTCAATGCAAACCCAATCAAGCCTACTTCCAACAGCAGTGTACCTGCGATCCCAGGAATTCATTCCAAGGTCATTAAGCAGCCGTCGACAGAAGTAGAAAGGAGCCTTTGGTTCCTGTTGTGAGGGTTCGCTCTGGCTCGTAGCTCGGAAGCTTACATCTGTGTCCCACGTTCTCACTTGTTTCTCCTCCTGCTGAGTCTGACGCAGAATGGCCTCCAGGATGCCACTCTCTTGCTCCACATTCATGCCATTGGGAGAGGGGGCCGGCTGGTTGAGTCTGAGTCGTGGATGGGGTAGGCATTCTGGGCTGCAGTGGCCCAAGTACTCCAAAAGATTATCTAGAAAATCTACCTCTGACTTCTCACAACAGTCAGAGGAGTCTGAGCAATGATTTTTGTAGGACCCTCTTGTTGGAGAGTTCCTGGTATTTGTGACACTGCTGCCCCCAGAAAGAGGGGAGTCAGGTTCATGAAAAACTCCCAAATCAATGGAATCATCCTGGTTGGTAGAGTAAAGGATTGCTCCATCCCATGAATATTTGCCTGAGATGTCCCGCAAAATGACACGGACTTGATATGAAGGCTGGGGGGGTTGCTCGACAGTGCGGCTTTCAGCGGGGATCTGCAGGTAGGAGACTAGTGTGCTATCGTTGAACACAAAGAGCTGCAAGTTGGGGCTTTTGAAGACTTCGGAGGAGAGCTCCGATGACTCCACATATGGGTTGTCATGGTTTTCACTCAACAGACTGTGGAGGAGGGCAGGACCACCTCTGAGAGGATGATGGCCCAGATGGTTCACCAGGTGAGCCATGACCATCCGTGCCGTCAGGGGAATCAACTCCATGTTCCGGCGTTGCTTTTCTGGTTGAAAAATGAAGAAAAGAGAATTAGAAGATATTATTTTTGAAAAAGTGTAACACCCATCAATAATAAAAGTTGCTCATGGGTTTAAAATGAAGCACAATGAGGTACAATATAAAAGATTGTACCTCATAAAGGGACATATTTCAAAAGGCCTACATTTGTGTGTAGACATGCTATCATCACGTTAGCTCTTTTAAGCAAAATCAAATCTCATTTACAATTACTAATAGGGATACTTTATTCTTTCCTCACAATAGTCTGGCGAGTGGACCTCTAAGTAGGTAGCATCTAATCATGAGACAACTTTGAAAAGCCCATTGAGTCTTCTTACAATGGACAAGCACAGAGAGTGGCTGAGTGCTAATGAGAACCACTATCTTTCCAGGCTGCTTAATAGGACTCTACTTAGTGAATTGCATTTATGTAAATGCACAGGTTTTTACTCCCAAGTGAAAGGCATGGCATGCTTTATTCTGTTCAGATATGGGGGAAAAACAAGAAGATGCACTCTTGCATTGTGACAGTGCTATCAATACCATCATCCCCCATCAAAGTGGAGAAAGCTCTTTAGAAAGCAGGCCAAGCTGCATTAGAGATGGGCTGGCCCTTTGATGTGACTTGATCAATATGAGGTAGGGGCATGAATATAACTAGGCCGGCACTCTTTGGTTTGCCCTTTTGATAGTGTTTTGTCATTTCTACAAAACATCATTTGGGAACCAAAAAGCAAAGACTTTTGAAAATCTCTAAGCAGAAGCCCTTAATTTAAAGTTTGAACATTGTTTTAGCAGGCATGTGCCCAATGTTGGGCTTTAAAGACTTTTTGAAAGTTTCGAATGCATGATAGAGAGAGGAATACATTGCTTAATGGAATCACAAGGTCACATAAAAAGCCCTTGGAAAAAAAAAAAAAAAAAATCACATTTTTATCTAAACCCCATAATGGCTCTACTCTCTTGGGTTGAGCAATAATTCCAGTCCCTGTGGTGGTTGATTTCCTTTTCATACTTTTAACAAGATATTGCCATTTAATAGAGAAGCTCCAAACGGATGGGCTACTTAGAGTTTAGCAGCAATAATTGTATTTTTTGCAGACAAATCTATCTCTACACAGTCCGTTTGTACAGCATAGTGTGTAGATAACATGAAGCAGTGCGGTCACGCTTGTCATTTAGGGATTATGTACAATGATGTAGCAGCTGACAGATATTGATGAAAAGCCCTTTTTTTTTACTAACACTATGCGTTCACTGAATATTTATCGACAAACCAGAAGCAATTTTGTACCAGTTACAAAAACATGAGGCAAAAAAAACCATGTTCTTACCCTCGGCAACAGTGAGAAGGTTACCAAAATCGCTGACGTTCGTCTGCGAGGCTGGTGGCTCAAAACTGTTAACCTTACCCAACATTAGGTCATAGTCAGTGGCCAAATCTGACAGGCTGAGGAGGTAGTTACTCTGTTGGGTGTGCAAGTTAGAGCCAGAGACACAGCAGTGTAACACCTGGAAAACAGCAGCAAAAAGATGGCAACAGGTGACTGTAGAGTTCAACAAATTAATGAATAATATCTACAGATAGCATCCTCTCAGGTGTTTTGAGGTATGGCCTGAAATAACTGCTCTACAGTATCTCGACACACACGAATACGGCCATTTACATCATAAGAAGATTGGGGGATGCATAGGAGAGGACAAAAGAGGCTCTTTAATGCCACTAATCCATTTCTCTAGTGATGTGTGAGTGTATCAATCTACATAACAGATGACAAAGCATCCGTTGGCTGGGCTAGATAAGGCGCACTGGGGCAGTTGATTACAGCCACTGGACAGGTCTACACTGTTTGATTTAATTAAGACTTTATCCCTGTGCTCGGTTCCTAACACAAACACGCACACCCAGCTACACGCTCACAAATACACCTGTATGATGTATAATCTGTCTGAAGGTTACATTGACTACGTCAATGGCCAAAACATATGCCTGATGTATGCAAATGAGGAGGTGCCTCATTCACAGTAGAGCAACTCAGTGAAAGCCATGCAACGGCTAATCCCATTCAGGGCGTGCAAACACATGCACATGCTCAAACTTGGCTGAGTGACACTTTGAGAGGCAGCCTGGCCCTGCCATCTGAAACAGTATTGTGTGGGGCAATGCAGACAGTATGGGTGATTCTGCTGAACAGACCTCTGGGTGCATGGGGGAGGGATTGGTGTGTTGATGCTGAAAAGATCTGAATCCAACAGCTGCTACACTAAAGCTCCAAAGAGGTTCCTCTATGGAGAGTTGGAGACACGGAAGGGGGTGTGTGCGTGTGTGTGTGTGTGTGTGTGGTGGTGGGGGGGGGGGCACAACCCATAGCTGTGCTTGACAACTCAAAGACTACACTTCACATAGTAACAGTTCTTGGACAGTGTTGCACATATCTAAGAGCTCAGATCCTTCCCTGCAACTGCCCCAATCACACACACGCATACTCGAGGACGAGGCAATACAATAACAACTACACAGAAATTTTAGTATGGCCCTTTCTCACACGTGATGTCTTCTTTATGTATATATGTGTACACAAAAACACACGAGAAGCACAGCTGATTGGTGAAGCAGCATAATGGGCAAACATGGTCAGCTAGGGACCGATCTAATGTAATGCTGCTTCTCACAGCCTTTTCCATTCTAATAGCAACTATGAAACAATTCCATTTCTTTCTCTTTTTTTTTGAATTACCACATCCAGTTATTTACCTGTGGCCATATTTGATGGTTGTGTAATATATTTTCTAATAAAAGAAAAAATTCAGGGAATGAAAACTCTACAAAAAAAAGAATTGCCATGCCTTACAAGCATGTCCCTGATACTTACCAATGATGGAATAGAAAAGATGTGTTTTCAAACTAAGAGGGTATTCTCTGCTTGATATGGAGAATAATTAGCAGCCAGTGTATCTGTGGAAGTGGAGATTCTGGTCTCGATATGACATTTATATTGTCAAACCCAATGAAACCCACAGGGGCCAGGCCTTTTGTGTGCCGATGGACAACCAATCATGCCTAATTGTCTTTGCCTTCATGGCAGCTGCATTTGCTCTCATATTAAGACATATTCCATTCAAATCTTTAGGACAAGCATTTATATCCTGAGCTTATCAAATGGACAAAGGCTCCTGTTTGAATAATTGAACCATTTCTTATCAAGGGTGACATCCTTACAAAGATCTGCCATTGACCGCATCTGCCCAGACAGAGGAGAATGAATAATACCACATTCATTTGTGCCTGAAGCTTCACCCTTCATCTTCAGGGTCAGACCGTAAGATAAATGGGCTCCCGAAATATATTAAACAGTACTGGTAAATGGAATAGTTGCAATAAAGCTAATTGCAAACTTTTTTGTATATCATATGATAAAATCATGACTGTGTCAGCAGGGAAAAACAGCGTGTTCAAGAAATTAGGAACAGGTAAGTATGTTTAACCGCAACACCCCCAGCTGTCACTTAGACTACCCACTCTATAGATATAATCCAGCAAAGGAGCTTTATGGGATGTGCGATCCTCCAAGAAAGGCATAGTGATTGGTTCCAGCAGCAAACTCAGGGGGACGGCCATGCACCAATCCAGCAGACAGAGCAGCAGCGACACCATTAACTGATGAGATGACACAGAAAGCACAATTACATTTCACAGTTTGCTTAACAAACACAAAAAAAGAAAAACTGCAGTGCTGATGTAGCCATAAAGTGGGACGGTTCTAGATAATAACCGGTAATACAGGAGAGCTGAAAAGAGAAAATACATAGAGTAGCAGAAACAATAGAAACATTCCTCTGCAACTAAACCACTCCAACATAATAGATCAAGGGTTTTTTTAGATCTCAGCCATTTCACATCACCTTCTTTACAACACGTACCTTTTTGTCTGCTTCCAGTGTTGAGTGCTCTGCTCCTGGCAACAAAAAGGCTATTGTTGCCACAAAGATCTGAGTTAGGACAAAACAAGGGGAAAGATAATTGGATGACACACTCCTATTCATCAGCTAAGTCAGAGCTGTGTGCTAACATAGACATGATTCCATAGTGTTTAGATGACAAACAAATAACAAAAATTTCAGGCCGCCATTTAAATCTAATGATATATACATAAAATAATCACATATTTTAACACTAATAATTAACACCCTACAATCCTAAGCAAGAATAAAGATAAAATAACACATTTTTCGATTTTTCGGTATTCAATATTGGATTTTAGGTGTTGCCAAGTGCATGTAGAATAACTCAAGATTCTTTAAAATTTTTTTTTTTTTTTTACATTTTTTGATGACTATGGATTACAGATGGCAAACTTCACACTGATGGTAAATCACACTGTAACCAGAATTGTGAAATTATTCCTTTGAATCAGAGTTAATGATGACTTTGCATATGTCTGGGTTGTTTCTGTTACCTCAATGGTTTTCTTGGGCATAAATTGGTCAAACCTTTGGAGTCGTTCCCAGTGGGAGATGAGCAGCTGAAACACATCACAGGCTGCTTGGGCCACAACTTTGTTCCCAAACTGAACAAATAGAACAAACAAGGGAACATAAAACAGAGAAGAACTCATCAATGATCAAAAAAGATTAGGTTCCTTCTACAAATAAGCATCAACATAAATGTAAATATAAATGTTAAACAGTGATTTTTCCTTCTGCATGACATAGTTTGTGTTTAATCAGTGAGTCTCAATTTTTTGAACATGGAACAAAGAGGAAGATCATAGAAAAAAACAATCACTGTGATAAAATTCTGAGTAATTTTTACCCAAATTTAGATTTTCAATTACTGTTCGTATCATCAGCATAATTTCATTTCCACTCCAAATTACTGCTCATTTATTCCAGCCTTATTAGAGTAGAGAACTCAGTTGTTGACAATTTTCTTTCAAAACGTGGATTTCTCTTCAGTGATTTGAAATTCTTTGTAGAGAAAATAGAATTTCCCATTTCTTCCAGCTGAATGCCTCTCAACATGTAACAAGAGCAGACATTGTGGGGAGTGCAGAAATGGCCACACACAAAAAGGGGCCCTGAGAGTTCAGCACCTGCTTTTAGAAAAGAGACTCTCAGTGCCACTCTTCCCCCTAGATCCTCCATCCAGCCTGTACCCTCTATTTTGGGGCTGGCTGAGTCTGTGTGTCAAGTTGTGCAGGGGAGTGATTACTGCTCCATTAGAGAAGGGGGGGGGGGGG
>BJFM01002768.1:61534-86540 GCA_016586285.1 Arothron firmamentum
CCAGCAGAAACCCGGGAGATGTGGCTGCTTAAATTGGCCCACATCTACTGAGAGCCAGCAGCCTGACAATTATGCTACCACCCAAAATCCCTTTCCATGAAGGGAAGGGGAAAACACCCTTAACTGGTTCTCTACATCCCTTTACTCTGCTAGAGAGGGCTCTTCCGACCATGATTAGATGTGTTGTTTTACCCTCACACCTTCACTTTGCATTCAGACCTTTATGCGCCGCTTTTATATGATCAATTTGGGTAGAACGCAACAACACAAGAATTTCTTGGAGAAACAAAAACAAGATGAAATCTGGGCTTGAAGGATACATTTGTTTCTAAAGGAGGATTTATTATATCGGGGCTGACTTATTAAATGTCTTAAAAGTTGAAAGCTGCCTTTTATACGTTATCAAAGGGCAATAAATGAAGATTTCTTTTCTCAGAGGGATACTGACCTTCAGTGTTACACCCAGAACACTGATGGCATCTTTCACCTGCTGATGGATGTTCTTTTGCATCAGCTCCTCACACACCCACAGGCCCAGACTGCACACAGCAATGCACCTGAATGACGATGTATTAATGTTACATTCAAGAATAATACAGACTTTGACCTTTGCAATATGTAGGCAGACTTTAAAAGCATTAACATTCACGATATGCTCTGCATATTCTGATTTGCATTTAAATCTGAAATCAAATGGTGTTAAAAAGACACAGTGAACAGAACTAGCACCATACCTGGCCTCTTCACAGTGTTCTTTAGTCGCTGCTTCTAGCAGAATATTGACCAGGTAATCCTGCCAAGCAAAGACAGCATGCCCGCATTTAACACCAGTGTCAAATCACTCTAAAGACTGACATGTTCACAATTTAAATGTGCAAAGAGTTTAAGAGTGAGTTTCCTACTTTGATATCCTCATTGCATACAACAACATCATCTGAGCCAGACACATGTTGCAGTAATGGAATCTGGTGATAAACGCTAGGGAAACATACAAGGGAGCCCAGGATTGTCTGAGCTTCCACCCTCGGAGCCTAAAAACAAACAAACAAACAGAAAATTGAATGTGAGAGTGCAAAACTGAATGACTCACGTTTTGAACCAGTGTTCTGTACTTCAGATTTCATTTAGAGAAACTGAAGATAGAAAGAGTGTCAATGTCAAAACTCTTCATCATTTGTAAGTTGTATAACGCTGAATCACTGGGAAAGTTACGTAAAATCAAGAAACAGGGTAAGCAACTTACTTTTGTCATTTTTTTGTTCTGAAAAAAAAAAAAAGGTGTTTATTCAACATTTGCAGTATTTTACGACACTCTTCTGTTTTATAACCATCTTGTTTGATATATGAGAGCATGTGCTGGATTTTTCTGTGTACCTCTGAGGAAGAAGTGTTGAGAATGCAGGCAGAAGATGTGATGAAGTCTCCAACAAGCAATGTGAAGCCAGGCAATCCGAGGAAGAAGAAACGAGAAGAACAGGAACGGATGATGGTGTTCAAAACATCCTGATGACAAGCAAACACATTAATTGGAAACAAAGAGCGATTTCCACTTTGATATCATTATCCATCATTACTGTCTTAACTTGATAGATAACAAACAGCTGTCCTCCATCAGAACCAAAAATGAACCTTTTCTTGACTCAATGCATGCTCTGACACTGGGTTTTTTTATTAGCGTGTATAGAGGAAAGCAGAATTATTGTGGAAATGGGACATCGTGTGACAGACATTGCTAGGAGAAAGCTTTTCCCTGCAGCAAGCGGGAAGTATTTTAAGTGTTCATGAAAGTAAGGTACTCATGTATATGTCTCTAACAGAGGGAAAAAAAGAGACAACACACACACACACACACACACACACACACACACACACACACACACACACACACACACACACACACACACACACACACACACACAGGGAACAATGGATTAATCATAAAGAGGACAAGAAAAGCCCATCCATGTGAGTAACCTAGAGATGCACACAAGCAAACCTATAATTAAAGCTAGAGGTAATGTACTGTTTTTTCAGAGGTAGAGGTGGCCGGTTTCAGACTCATGCCCATTTATCAAAGTGCATGTACAGTGTAGCGCAATGTAGAGAGCACCATTAAAAAGGGTCAAAACCAACAGAATGATTTGTACATTTTTCTCTGATAAATTAAAAAAAAACAACAACACATACTGTATAGTGGTATGGCAATGGAGCATGCCAGTAAGCCAGACTGATTGTTCTCTATGAGACGCGTTGGTCTGTGTACAAAGGCAAGGTCCAGGCTAGAAGCACCTGCCTTATTAGTCATAAACTTGTGTAAATCGGACAGTTCAAACATCATCTTGTTGCTAGCTGAACCGAGGGGCACCTTAACAAACACACATGAACACAATTTCTCTCTCTCTCCTGCTGTTTATTGCAATGACATTAATCACCTAAAGCTTTGATAAATAGGGAATGCAGGTGAACAAAGGGGAAATAAAATAAGCAAGCAGAAGCGCACCACAGGATGTGCTGCATGTGGAAAATTGGTGGTAAGAGCTTTAGGATTGAGGACCCATTTTACCCTCATTTTGGAGGTAATTGACCTCCGAAACATAATGTGCACTGCAGTCAGAGGTAATTAGCTTGCAACAAACTGTTGCTTGATTGCCTGAAATGAGCATTTTAGAGAAGACCACAAATGTAAAATGCAAAGTGTTTTCTATTGTGTGTGTAAGCAGAGGGAACCTGATTTCTAGTGTGTATAGAAATGAGAATTGAACCCTGCATGTGGCACTGTGTGCACAGTAGGAAAGACCCCTACAACAACAAAAGGTACATTAAAGTAAGTCTGAACACAACAACCTTGGCTCTTTTTATTTGGCCTCACATCCAGGAACACACATGCCGTCTGCATGCAAGCACATAAATTACAAGTTTCAGCCCTGGATAACACGGCTCTAGCATACGATCAGACAATGGTACTCATATCTGCTACATATGTGCATTGGCTTTTTCATACTATAGGTAAATTCCCTCTCTAATACAATCCAAGTCTGTTAATATAGGTAGTTTTACATTTACAAGTTGTTGTAAAGAATGAAATGCATTTTAAAACTCTAAATAAGTGGTTTTTCCTCTTTTTGCTGCAATTTATTAGTCATTATTAAAAAATGATAAACTATTTCATCTAACGGCAGTATTAACAAAGAGACTGCAACTACTGACTGACTTCCTGTGAAGCTCCCAAACAATAAGAATTTGTTTGCTTTCATGACAAAATGGCTGAATGTTGCCGAATCTACTGTAAGTGTAAATCCATGAGTGCAATAATTTCTCCCACTTTTGCAAAGCAGGAAAGAAACACAACACTGCATTTGTGTTCACAGTCCAGACAGCGATACGTTGCACAGATCACTGCTAATGTAATACGGTCATGCCTTTGTGTGTTGACTGATGGAGGAATCACAGTCAAGACAATAGCCCTGACCTTGGCACTCTGTCAATTGGAAGCATAACCCCTTCAAAGAAATGTCATCCTTGTTGCATTTGAAATGAATGTTGAGGATTCCCATTCACCGTTTGGGGTTTTGCACATTTTTGACAACAATTTAAAAAACAAATAAATAAATAAAGTAAAATTAAGATGGTTGAAAGTAGCATTTCAGTCATCAGATACAGAGAAATATATGTCTGATTTAGGATGTTTTTCAAAATCAATATATGAAGCGGGGTTTTTAGTTCAACTTGTAGTTGTAGGTTCTCCATACATATGTAAACTTTCTGAAAAATGCTGTGAGTTTATTATAGTTAATCTGTAATGCATTTCTGAGAAGGGTTGGTGTGGAGGAAGGAGGGAGAGTGGAACGGGGGAGGGGTGGGGTACTTTCTTATGTTAAGCAGGCGTGCGGCTGTCCTCTATTGTGTGGCGTGAGGACTCTTTTCTCCGGCCAATTTGAGCATGCTTCAGTGGCCAGCCTGGCTCTGGCCCCCCTGACGCATTATACAGATTCACAACAAAAGCTGGAGTATGTTGCTTCGTCCCTCGGTGCACCCCCCCTCATTGCTCTACTCTAAACTACGCTCCCCTCCCGCTCCTTCACACACTTAGATGCACACAGGCAGCCAGTCCAGCCTACTCCGGGCCCTTGGCCGCTGTGTCACTCTAACGGAGCACGACAGACGTCAATCCTTAATTAATCACGTATACGCGATGGGGGCTCAAAACATTATTTAACGACATGGAAAACATTCTAATAAGCTTGTCGCGCTGCCAAGGCGCAACAGAATCCGAGCCAGGAAGACATACATATATACACACACAAGACACTTGCAAACAAAACATCCCCCACCCACTTTTGTCCCTGTTCTTTGTTTTTTTGAAACTCCATTTATCTCCACACAGCATCGCCTGGAATGAATGGAGCAAGGCCAGATTTAAATACGAGAAAGGGTGTAGCTAAGGAAGGTGGAAGATACTGAAACACAATCCTTGATCAGCACGGATTTTTTTTATGATGACTGGATAAATCTTTAACTAGTCTTTGTAAACATCCACCCCAACGACCTCTGTCCTCGCTCCTGCAGGCTACAATATCAGAAGTGAGCAGCATATGATGAGCCAAAAGTGTGCTTGAATAATATAAAAGAATTACAATCAACACGACAAACAGGAACAAGTAGATAGTATAAGTAAGCCCTCTTTCATGTGTCCATACGGGGTCATGAAGGCACAGAACGTGATTTAAACTTTGGCACCATCTGTTGGTGAGAAGGAAAAACATCTAGCTAGCTGGTCTGAGTGCCACCTGCTGGCTGTACCTGGTCATTGCTGGTGATGCCTTTGTGCATAATGTGGTAGAGGTGCACTAAGAAATCACTGTTGGGAAGTACATCCTGGTGCCTGGTCATCATCTCACAAATCAGCTTGTAAGCTTGCAACTTGCCAGCCTTGTATTCATCAGACAGCATGGTGGCCTATGGACCAGAACAGACGCTTATTAATCAGAACAAATATGAGTCATGAGAGACGGTTCAAATTTTGATAAATTTTAGTCTAAATAAAACTCTGAGTTAACGATATGATTTCCACATGCCTTTCATCCCTGATTTTTGACAAATCTGGGAAGGAGATACTGTACATATTTTGGTCAGTGTGTGGACATGACACAGTTCTGTGTGTGGGTGTGTACACTTTGGTCGTACACACGACTTTGGGTATGTGTGAATGACTGCGTATCTGTTTGTGCATATGTGAATTACAGCGACACCTGCTGGCTAATATTCGTTATTATTTGCTACTGTTTAACGCTTTAATTTAAAAATTCCATGTCTAATATTCAGCATCAACCATTACATTGAAGGAATGTAAGTTATCATCAATGTTTTAAAGTTTAGATATTTATAATACTTTGTCAAAGTATGCTGGTTTCAAAGGACCAAAGTACCGTATTTAAGTTATAGTGCCATCTGCCCACGAAAACATTTTACATTTTATTATATAGTGTTTTATTCTATAACATATAAAATATGTTCAATAAATGTGATTTGAAAAAAAACAAAAACCTTTTCATAGAATGTCAGTGGTGATACCTTAAAGAGCCATGAAGCCAACATTCTAATAGGAGGGATGAAGACAGGCTGAGGTGGAGAAGATTGGTTGTCAACACTAATACCAAGGTTGTCCCGGATCTGAAAGCATGTGTTATCAATAGTCATCAGTCATCAATACTGATCTCAAACATAAATGCACACAATAAAACCAGTGATTTAGCTCCTTTAGTTTACCTTGGCGAGCTTATGCCAGAGCTCATAAAGATAAGAGAAGACCTTGGCGTGGATTTTGGGGCAACGGATATTGTTGACATCTCCCAGGATACCTAAAATCCTCCTCCAAAGGACGAAGGCTGAATCGGCATGCCAACCAGTCAGAGTCCCACCAGCAATAATGCTGACATCATCAGCAAGGAATTCACTACTGTCTGCATGGTCGTAGAGAAAAGGGTTAAGTGTGGTGGGTCACAAAACAATAGTTAAAACCTACTTCTGGCTAGAGAAGCTCAACTGAAAACCAAATTTAGGAATATCATTGTGAACATAATTCTATTTGGACTGTGAAAATTGTTAATAATACTGCTAAAATCCATAAGCAACCTGTCATTTGCTGGTCACCAAAAACACTCACTATAGGACATTGCCATCTACTGGGCAATATGGAAAACAACAGGGTGGATAGGACAGCAATGACACAAGTCAGTACAGAGAACCTAATGATTGACTTCGGTGCTCTTAACAAAATTGTATGGGAGCACAACCTGAAAAGAAATCAATGTATCAAATAGTTTAAACACCATCTGCAAGGAAAACTCAACCAAAGGATGTAACATTAAAAAATAAAACAGTCAGGAGAGTTGATGGAAAAAGAGGACCCTGTGGTTCATATATGAGTAGCAACAGGGGGGCAGTACCCAAATGGTGGGGCATGTGCAAGACAGACTGATGTATGGTGTCATCCAGGGGGTAGTCCCGTGGACACTCTGTGTGCACCAGCAGGGCTGGTGAGGCAGGCGGGTTCTGGGGATAGTGGTTGTGGTAAGACAGGGGTGCAGAGTGGGAAGGGGAGACACAGTCAGGACCTAAAAACAACAAAGGGGAAAACAAAACTGGGTTTGAGGACAGAACAAAGGAAGACTGACAACTGCATGACAATGTAGGACCACACAGACAGTTCAGGTAGGACTGAGGGAGGAACAACGTGAACACAACAAAAACAGCTTCGTGATGGGTCTAAATCAGGGAGCTCGTCATGAATATACAGGCAGTGATTGATATTCTTCCCAATTAAAAAGGAAAGAGTCCACATCAGAGCTAGTCTGCGCATAAGAAGTAAAAGCTAATTTCACATGAGGATCACTCAGCCTTGTTCAAAACAACGTATTAAAAGTCATTTTTAATGGGCCTCTGATGATGGTGCAGGCTGCCACAAGTTCATTTTTAAAAGCTTTTATCAGAAAACAAGCATCTTTGGCATTTTTTTTTTATTTTTTTTTTATTTTAATACCTGCTAAAGCCTCATTGTGGCTGAGTAGGAGACTTCCTTGACTGTGAGGGTCAGCCATCACATCCATGTGGGTGGACTGTGTGGACTGAGCATCGGCCTCCTCGTCAAAGGCCGACCAGGTCACTTCAGCTTCGTTAAGGTAGCCATTGGACGTCTCGCTGCTTATGCTCTCACCTTGGTCGGATGACATGAGGATGATAAATTACACTTTTAATGTAAGAATACAAAATAGCTGTTAGCCAACACAAACGGTATAGTACATTTAATATGATCAAATATTTTCTAAGGCCTCCCATACAATAGAAAACTTTGATAAAACTTTTAAGACTGTCATCTGACACTCTCACATCTAAAGACAATAAGATAAGACTTTTTAGTCAGAGACTAGGCACAGACAAAGCTCTGCAAAGACTTTGATTTCAGCATCTTTGCCTTGTTTGCTACTTCCTGTTTGGTGCTGAGAATGCGCCAATTGGTTGACTGTAAAGGCGACTTCATGTTTCCGGCACAACAACACTTAAGACTCACGAAAATATCAGACATGGTTAATATTGTCGTAACGCCAAGACGCAGAAAAGATGGGCTCAAATTGGGTTGTACGGCTACCTTACACCTAATAATGGGGAGCACATATCAACTTCAGAAGGCTAAAGATTTTATTCTGACTTATGAATTTTGTCTGTTGTTGTGAAATCTCGTGAAAAGTTGGTAGATGTAAGGCCAGCTTAAGGGGCTACTTCAATTACTGGGCCTGACAAAAGATTTTTAAGACTACAGGCTAAAAATTGAATTCAAAGACCTGACTGTATTTGTTTCCATGGGAACTGCTTTGCTCTAAAAGGTTAATTAAGATTATCAAAGAAAATAGAACACAGCTGTAGAAACACTTCACATACTACAAATATACTGTACTATATTAATGGTTCAGAGAAAGGAATTAAAAAATCTAACTCTTCTCTCGGAGCTTGTGTCTTAAGTAATTCATCCGTCCCTCACTACTGGCTTCTGTCTCAGATGGACAGCTGCTTGGCTGGATGAGGATCTAGGATGAAAAAACACCCCAAAAACCCCATTAAAAGGCATACAAGATTAAATTAAAAACACTGGTACTGTGCTATGCATGGTGAAGGACAATTATTCTCACCACTGGTAGCTCACTGCTCTCTCTTCTCATTTCCAGTGTCCTGCTATCAGATGCACAGGAACTGGGTGAATACTCCCTCTTCTGGGCTGAAAACAGAGAAAAATGTCTTCAATCTGACCACATTAAGACTGACATTTGTTAAGACTACTTTTACTTCTATTGACCTATTTTCACTAACATGTTCAAAATAAAATATATAACAAGAAAAGCACTTGATGAATGCAGACCTCCATGCAGCAGCTCATTTCTCCACATATTGTGAATCACCCTTGTAGTATAGCAGATATAGACAGTAGAAGGTTACATAACATAGCAGGTTGCTTTATGGTCAAAGCCTTTTGGCCTGTGATCTTGGCCTATGAACTCTGGAAGATGACATCTTCTGAAAGTATGATTAAAATCTATTCATAACTTTGTGTCATTTTGGAATTGGACAGACAGACGGACAAATACCAGCTGTCACATAACCTCCTTGGCAAAGATAATAACTAAAATCATTGTTGAATTAAAACATTTATAAACATAGTCAGTCATATTAATAAAATTAAATGCTTAATTAATTGTACAGCCATGTCATTCTTTATGATGTGTTAATTAATAATAGGATAAGATACAGATTTGATTTCCTCCTTCGGCACTCAAACGTAAGAATTTTTGCCCAAATAACAGATCCTTAAAATGCCCTCAATATATATGAGATATTTTATTTTTAACTACACTGTTCATACCTGGAAAATGATCAGCCAGTTGTTGAGTAATGTCTGAAGTGCTGCTGCTGCGAGGCAGAGGGCTTTCTCCTCCTCCCAGCTCCTCCTCGCCACCACACTCTGACAGCTGACACTCCTCCACATCTGACAAGCACGGCAAGAAAACAGTCACGCAGTTACAAGACCAAATACAAGTCTTTAAGCCTTTAAGTCAGCACAACCACGCGTAAAGGACTGTAACACGTTGGTGAAATATTAAGTGACATACACATGCGGTAGTGATGCAACGGGGAGTTTTTCATGAGTTATCTAAGAAAGCTTTCTGATCCATTAAAGAAAACAATTCTGTCCTAAAAACAATCTCAACCAAAAACAGAAACTAGTGAAATGAGGTCATAACAGATGGAGGAGGCAGACAGACAAATAACATGCAGCTCTCAGAGCGCACTTTACCTGAGAGTCTGTGAGAGCAAGCAGAGTTACCAGAAGAAATACCAGGCAAGAAAGAGCTCACAGTGTGGAGCAGCATAGGAACGCTTTTAGTAGTGGGCAAAGCTTCATACAGATGAGCACAGTTGCTGATGGACTGGCTTCGTTTAGCTTCCACCAGGGAAAAAAGAAGGAGATGAAGAAGAGGAAACAGTGGAAACAGGAAAGAGTAAACAAATAGGACAGTATTTAACAATAAAGTACAATAATCTGCAAAACAACACAGATTTGATCACGGTGCAAAATAAAAAAAAGGTTTGACATTTTAATGAGGGAAAAAGGTCAGCTGTGCTTTTAAGGAAAAGATATTTTTGAAGAAGGTAGAAAAAAGATTTCAACACAGCATGAAGACAACTGATAACTACCCCAGTAGTGTGAGCTAGTTTAACTGGGCCTTCATAGAGGATGCAGCTCATTGAGTAACAAGATCAAATATTAGTCATCTGTTCATTTACCAAGAGAAGATCTCAGAACAATATCAGCCTGTGTTTGCATGCTCAAGTACAGTCAAGTTTCGAGAGTTAATGCACAGGCATTGCCATTGTGTTTGGACAGTACTTCAGGTTTTGTGTCACAGTGAGCAATGAAAGGGGAGATTTCGCTTCGCTGCTTCCAGCGCGGTTTAATTATGCCTTTCAATGAGCGAGATACATCGTCTCTGCCCGCCGCTGCTTCCAATGTATGCATATTAATGAGCATTAATTACGTTCTTAATGAACTATCAAATAGTGCCATGCAATTGATGTGTGTGCCTTCTCTTGAGGAGTAAGGGGAGGTTCACTGGGCCTTTGAAGATCAATGGGGAAGAAATCCAATTAGTTGAAAGAAAGGGAAGAGATTTTGAAGTAGTTGTATTCAATATCCATCTTGCTTAGTATACAAGTTTAAAAAAAGAAGCATTAAATTGCACAGAAGCTATGTCAGCATGAGCAAACAAACCCAATCAGTCAAACACAAATTCCAAATCTTTGCTATTTAGTTACAAAGACGTCTGCTCCTCCCTCTCAACAAGCTTGTCATTTGGAATGCTGGTGAAAGTGAAGAGGCGGAAGGCCAATAAGGGAAAGGGATTTGTCTTTAAAGCAGCACATTAAGATTCTGTCTAGACAAAATGAAGACAAGCACTGCAGGCTCTGCAGCGACTTCGCTAATATATTGGCTTCCTGCTCAACGTATAATTAGCCTGCCACATTCTCATCAGATAAGAGGTGTTTGCCGCGACTGAATTGAGCTAATAACAATGACTGTCCAAAGTTGGCCTTTGACATGCCATCAGGGAGATTGTGCTGTATGCTTGCTATTGAGCCGACATGGAAACATGTTGACACGGGCCAGTGACATATGAGAGCAACAATGGCAGCCATCTGCTGGCCTCTTTTTCTTTGCTCGGTTCTTTCAACGACACCTGGGGTAAGTGCACACATGGGGCTGTCTGGCTTTAACATTTAATATGTCTGAAGCCAGAAGCTTATCAGTACTGTGTTGTTGGCTCACACAAAGCCAGGAGATTATCACAGCATGGATATAAAAATAGCACAGACACAGTGAAGTGGCAGGAAGCAACAATGCTGCCATCACTAATATTGCGGGTCCTCACCAGAAGCCTTCTGTCGGACGTTGTTTCGTGCCTTCTCCACACCGGGAGCTCCTGATGTGGTAGCAGAGCGGATCCTCATTGGCTCTTGAACTCCTGGACCGCCTGGATCTCCTTGGTTCCTCCAGCTCAGTGAAAAGGAACGAGCCACTGCCGCAGCCTTCTGGGAGTCCTGGATCACCCCTGACATAGAGAAGCACACTTGTCTATTAGTATGGTGTTGCACGGTTTGCCAGAAAGAACAGAAAACAGAACTTCTTAAACCAAAGTGCTAGCATGTAGATGTAAGAATTAAAATGAGTGGCCACAGTTGAGCTGTAATTCTTAGCTATTTTCATCAACAGTGGAAACAGATTTTTGACACTGTCTGTGAGAAACAGCTATGAATACAATCAATACAGAATCCCTGTGATTTTTTTGAAAATGACAACAGAGGCTCTGATTAACAAAATGACTATTGGTTTATATAAAAGTACCACACCTTTAGAAAAATGATAGAGATCAACTCTACAATCACCAAAAGATTCACCGGTTTTATTTTTAACCAGTTTCACCCCCTCACCACGTCCTCTCTGCTTCTTTTCCTTCTGTTCGCTGAGTTTGTCTAGAGGCAGGTTGGCCATATCCAGACCGTAAACTGAGCGAGCCAGGACAGCTGTTAATGAATCCATGATGTTGGCCCACTCTGTCACCAGCTCCTCCCAGTAGGTAAGAGAGGACAGCACTGCCAGCAGTTCGTCCCACAGCTCCCGGGAGATGAATACACACAGGTTGGCTCGCACCCACGCCACAATGATGGTCTGAATGTGAAAATGAAATGAGCAAAAAAGTGATTTGGCTGCAGCTGTAAATTTCAGCTTGAGATGTGACAGAACAATACACATGCATTTAAATATTACATTTAGAATTATATTAAAGAAACCTCGATACAGTCAATTAATTGACTAATTATTCAATGACAAGTGTCTGTATGATACAGATTTTGCAGGTATAACGACAATAAACATACAAGATACTATATTTCAAGCTTTTTGACATATGGGCATACCCTAAAAAGAATTGATGCTAAACTTTGTGCAAACATGTCTCTTTTTTGGTTTTCCTGTGGCCTCTTCATCACTGCCTCTGTGACCCTCAGCAGGACCTGTAGCAACTGCTCCCTGAAGAACACAGATGTAAGAGAGGGCGGCATGAAAAACCTTCCCCAAGAAAGAATCAACATCATCATTTTCATATCACTGACCATGTCTGTGTATCCATTGTGTGTTCCATGATCATGTGCCGGTAGATGCTGAGAACACCCTTGCACACTTCGACCTGATTATCTAGGAGTTTGGGAACATCCTGGCATGGCTCCAACAGAAAGACGTTAGATGAGTTGGTTAAGAACACCTACACACGTAAAACAACACGTTTGGTATCAGATCAAAACAAGTAATCAATCTATGTGCAAAAAAAGGTTCATTTTCTAGGAACAAGATGTTTTGAAAGAAGCACACCCAGACACCAAAACAGACCTGCAGAGCTGGCTGGATCCCCGTCTTGATGTCTGTATTATGTTCCTCAGTGAAAAAACCTCGACTAATGGCACTGCTGAAAGAGTAAGTCCTCCCCCAGCTAGATGTCCGTCTGTGACCATGACTCTGTAAGGACTAAGAGAAGACACAAGGGGACAGTTGATATTTAATACAAGCTAAAGTATTGAGATATATCCATATATATCTGAAATGTGTTGATGATATATTAAAAATGGACCCACTGTTTATTATATAATTAATACAGCAGTTAGGTCACAAATTGTTTTAAATAGTAAGCAACCAGACTATGTATCTTTTCCTTTTCAAAATACAACATTTACATTTTCATTTGCAGCAATAATGTAATATAGGCAGATGAATACTAGTCAAAGATGGTGTGTATCAGTGTTCTACCTGCAGATGTATGCTGATCTCTGTACTGCCTCTCTTTTCACAGTTGTCATCCACTTCATCAGAATGGACATTCTTGTCAGGCTCTGCCATAAAGATGGGCTTTTCCTGAAGAATCCACTTCCTGTACACTTTGATCACCTTCTTGGTTGTTGATGCCTCACATGATGGTAGCAGGAAGGCCTGAGAAATGCGCTTTAAATCTGAGACTGAAATATCACAGTGCTCTGCAGTTGTAGGTAGCCTGGAGTATTAATACTAAACGACCAGCAGAGGGCGACACAATACATGCTATCCAAGTTCTATGCAATATAACAATCTACTCATGATCCACATTTAT
Organism: Arothron firmamentum; assembly: GCA_016586285.1. Classification (NCBI taxonomy): domain Eukaryota; kingdom Metazoa; phylum Chordata; class Actinopteri; order Tetraodontiformes; family Tetraodontidae; genus Arothron; species Arothron firmamentum. The sequence continues at coordinate 74,776 of BJFM01002768.1, forward strand.
GTCTACAATGCCTGCAGTGTAATTTATGGTTTGTACTGTTTATGTCTCAAAAGTACCTGGTGGAAGACCTCGTTGACAAAATTCACATTTTCCCTGGTGGACAGCAGGATGGCATGCACCATGTCATAGACACAGCGGTGCTCCTCTTCAATGCTACACAAACTGGAATCGCTGGGCCTTCGATCTGACAGTGTGCTGCTGTTAGAATGACTCTTCTCAGGCTCGCCCACTGGCCCACCTGTATCCCCGTCTGATGCCTTATCTTTTTCCTTCTCCTGGCTGCTACTGCCTGCAGTCACAGTCTGGATAGCAAAGAGACATAGATAAAATTAAACGAACCTTTTGGACAATTAATTATATTTTAACACACTTAAATACTTACTTATATTCTTCAAACGTGGCAATGACCCAATGACACTCACCTGGATGATTTTGGGGATGACCTCAGTACCATTCTTGGTGCTCTGCGCTGCAGCAGCACTGTTGACATACTTCTTCTCCAGGAAGAAGGTGACTAGCCAGCTGATGAAAGCCACACGAGGTGCGAGGTACTGGTCCCTGGTGCAGAAAGTGCTTTCATTGTTTCTTGTCACTGGCACATACAGGGGTTTAGGCCTGTGATGAGGGAGGTCTAGTTGAGCAATACATGGTGTTGTGGGGGAAAACAAGAGGAAGAAAATGTTAAAACAAGCTATCAAGGTGTTCTTTCACCCCAAGTAAAGCTATTTTATCCTACACATTTCTATTTTAGCACAGATTATAGATTATATAGTATATGGTTGACAGAGCATCTATATTCTGCAGTGAAGATTTACCTAATACGGGTTTGTAGAGATTTGTGAGCTTGGGGAAGGAGGGAAACAGATGAGGAAGGTAGTACTTTTTGAAAAGGCTGAAGAGAAACCTGAAGCCAGTGTCCTGGTTCTCTTTATTCTTCCATTCTAAACTGGAAGCCTGTCAAACAAAGCACAAAAGCAGACGAGGTCACGCTGCAGCCGGCACGTGGTTCACGATATTGGGATAGTGTTTGCAACACAACGGTTGGCAAAACAAAGTTCTAAAATATCTGGACAGGGAAAATGGTGTTTGAGTGAACAACTAACGTTGTCCTTGGTGATCAATCCAACTGCTGTCCAAGAACACACACGCCATTGAAACCAGTAAATACAAAAGCAGGGTGTACAGATCACAGGCTGCACTTGTTGAAAAGTTTTTTTACCTCTACCTGCACTGCTATGTATAGTGCCCTTGATGTGAAGCTTGGGAATGTACTCACACACACACACACACACACACACACACACACACACACACACACACACACACACACACACACACACACACACTCATCTCTGAAAAGCAGTCTTACTTCATACAGAAAAATCTTAGGAATGGAAGATGTCGATCAGATTGGTTTATTGTGTGTTACGGCTCAAATACCCTCAAGTCTAACTGGTGCACCACATTACTGACTCCTTCGTTATGGTTTCAAAACTGGGATTGCAACATAATGGGAGAGATGTTGTAGGGTTAAGTTAGACTACACCTCCACATTACCAAATATCATCAGGCTGGAGCCACTGCAGAAGGACGCTCCAGAATGTTATACAGCTGGTTCTCACCTGAATGACCATATACTTGAGAAGAGTTTCAAGGATGTAACAGGTCTGGTCATCAGCAACCTTGTCTCCTGCCACAGCAGGAACCAGTGGAGTAATCTCCTCAGGCACCACTCTGTCTGCTCAGACAGACACAAAGGGCTCAAGTCAACCATTTCAGTGTCGGTTTAAGATACTTAAGATGGCCTTGGTGACCATATAGTTTTTTTAAAAATGTAATTATATCTACCATCAGGGGGAGAGGAGAAAGGGTTATAAATGATGGTGTCGAGGGTACAGGGCCCTCTAGAGGAGGGCACAGCAGGAAATCCTGGTACCAGACAGGCAAAAATAAGGAACTGCTCTTCAGCACAGTTGTCCCTCAGAGCCTGCAGCCACAGCAGGAACAGACGGATCCCCTCGCAGCGTATCTGCCCACAGGAGAATGAAACTGATTAATAAACAATGTAACAGCCACATTGTGGGGTACAATATTCATATTGTGATTATATTGTAAAATATGAGGATTTTTTTGACATGAAAAAAGCACTAACCTTAAAAGAATTTCCAGTGTGTAGTAGCTTTTTCAGAATGGAACCTGAAAAAAAAAACCCAAAAAACAACATGGCCTCAGCCGGTGGACACTACAGAATAAAGCCGGCATGGTGGAGGGAGCTGAATGTAAACCATTCTTTCAAAAGCAAAAATGAATGACATAATTCCCCGAGTTATAATATCTTAATTTAATCCTGATTTGGCGCTTGGATCAACAGCGTCACAGACACAGCTTACCCAAATTCCCAGTACTGGGTAGTTTCTGGACTGTGTTTATGAGTTTGCTCTCTGATCAATCCGACACAGCAAGACAAGCAAGGATGTGTAAGCATTTCAGGTTTACTGAACTGACATCACAGCACTGAAGAGAGAGCAACTCATCAGCCATAAAGACCTGACTGAACTCTAATCTTAGGCTCGCTCTCCCACATTCCAGACAAATGAATTTTTATTTTAACATTTCTTTTGTTCTCAACTCAGAACAGGGCAAGATGCAGCTTTGTCTCTTCGGCATTTGTTCACTAAATCCCGCCTGACAACTAAGGAGTCAGAGAATAATGTCAAACTGTTTTTTTCTCTATCTCTGTGCAGCCTTGACTGGCAAACAGTGGAAATAATTGGGGTTATCACATCATGCTAAATTCTTTTTTTGTGTGTGTGGAACTGAAATCATGCCAGAATATTTCAATTACTTATTTGCATTTCAAATGAGGTGCTAATTTGCATTTCCCATCTTCATCCCTTTCCAGCACTAATTATTTTCTCTTGATTACGGAAGGGTCAGGTATGGCTGCCGTGCCACTGTGTGTTCAAGGTTTGTGAAGTCTGGGAGTGAAGACATACTAAAATCTGCTACGGGCCAGGTGTAACAGACACACAACTATTAGCGTTCACGGTATGTGCTACTGCATACGCTCAGAAATACAGCAAGACTTACCTATACTGTGAAACTGCCATCGATTATAGATTTTCTCAGGCAAATTTTGTAGAATTTTCTGAAAAGAATTGGAATGAAAGAGAAGTTATAGCTTAGTAGGCTGTATGATCACAGCACAACTAACACACTGGCTTGGAACAAGCTGTGCAATTAAAGTAAAACTTTAATCCAAAAGATGATTTAGATGTATATTCTTGCTGTAGCATGACATATGAAAGATCTGAATTCACACTCAAGGGCTACATCATTTCCTAAATATGTTTAGATTGAAACAGAGATTGACCGTTTAAAACATCAGTGTCTCAATTGTTCAATATTTGGTGACATTAGAAAGCAACAGTAATTGACTTAATAAAGAAATTTATTGGTAAATTAAGCAATAATGAAAAACATTTAACAACATTTGATTATATACTGAAATGAAAGCAGAGCAATGACACAAGGGGAAGGTTTATGTAGGCAAATGGCAGCAGTATATTTTTAAGGAGCCCTCTTCCTCCGCCAGGCCTGGCGTGTCTGCAGATCCCTGACAGGACAGCAATGAGAAATGTCACCACCCCCCAATAACCACTTTTACAACTCAATTAGAGTGCCCTGACCTTTCAGCAGCCTATCATTATTCTTCAATACGATGACAGGTTAACTGGGTCCCTCTGGTGAGACGGGAAAACGTCCGGGAAGACGAGGGACGTATACGTGTGTACGGAGCTAGTTGATAGTCAGAGCACCGCGAGAAACGTTTTCCTTTAAAGGCTCACCTCTCATCAAATCCCAATCAGTGACCCAATAAGACTTGGTGATTGCAAAGTAGAGGTCAAGTCTATTCTTTCGTGTGTTAGCTGTGACCCACTCAAGCAGACCACGCCGATGGCCGGCATGATGACGAGCTCACCTGCCCTGCAGACTGAGGAGACGGACAACGATACACAGCTTCCCTATTTTCAGTTCATTTCATCACGCTTTACAAAATGTAGTAGATTAATAAAGTGGTATGCAATAGAATGTGATGACTATGTGTTACAAATGCTAAATAATAAATCTTAAAACACTGTTTTGATCAGTGGTTTCCATGTTGCAGATTTTGTGCCCCAGCAGTCATTTCATGCCAGAGTGCATCCATCTGTCAACAACTTGCTTCTTTCCTTCAAACCCTCTTTAACTCCCCTTCCCTGTCCTCTGAGACTAAACCCCTGTCATTAACATTGACGCCGAAAAAAACGAAAAGCCCCACATTATTTAAAGCGGGGACGCCAGATGACTCCTGTTCTGTTCAATTTCTCTCTGATCCACAGACGTGATGGTGCGCACGTATAGGTGTGTGGCTGTCGTGTTTTATTGATCCTGTGTGAGATTGTTTCAGCTCTGGGCAGGCTTTCTTTTGGCCTCCAATCACTCCGTCTCCTTGGGGCAGCAGACAGATTATTGTAGGTGCTAACGCATCAGGGAATCCTTGCTTAAGCCTTTCTCTGTGTGTGTGACTCAAGACAATAACACTGTCATTCTGTCTTATTCCAGAACACCAGGACAGCAGAGGGGGAAAGATATGGAGACGCTAACTAAGAAAGACCCCCCCCAGAGCTGGAAAGCTGCAACAAAGAGGAATTTACTGGCTGGTATGAGACAAATGCCGACTCCACCGGAGTGAAGCTTGGCGGAGTTACTCTAATCTGCAGCTGTACTCCAGCATAAAGATGGAGGCATTACTGTGCTGCAACTATAGCTTTAACACATTTACATGATCCACACTTAGATTTCCAGTGGCAGGGCCTGAACATGGCACAGAATACGCTTTCTGCAAGAGGAGATCTACAAGGGCTTTTAGACTGCAGCAACAGACCTGGATTCCAGAAGAAATTGAGTCATTTGCATAAATCTTCCTGATGATAATACCACCTGGGGGGACAGTGAAATATCAAGAGACACAAAGACACTGTTGGAACAAAGCTCCAACCTTAAGCGCACTTGTTGTATTCAGAAAAGGGCCAGAGAAACATAACAAAACCTGCATTAAAGCTAACATAAAAATAACCTGAAGATGTGTCCATTTAAAATTCTTACACTATAGTCTAATATATCATAGGCTTGTTTCGTTTATATTTTACCAAAACATACTGGATAGTTAACTTAAAGTATGGCCAGACATCTTCATTCTCCTAAAAAAAACAACAACAAAAACTTGCTTAAAAACAGCAAAAGAATATGAAAGATGAATGACCAAATATTAAAAAGTAGGTGTCATTCCCCGGTCTGACCAGTGGGTGGCAGTAGAGCACAACGGATCTCTGGCATCACTGACCCGTGCAGAGTCAGGCTGCTGTTTCTTTAATTCAGAAGTTCAGATGCTTTTATGGCTACCCATTTGACAGAAGATGGCAAAAATCTCTATAAGTTTCATATTTTCTATATGCCAAACCCCAACTTCAGGTCAGGGGACAAAAAAAACATTGATTAGATATCTTCTCATCATAATTTGACATCATTTTTCCAGACTGAATAAGACTATTTATGTTTATAATAAATATATGGTTATTAATAACCACAACTGATTATATAACCAACTCTGCATAATTATACATATTAGAACAGTTTTACTTTATCTCTGTCCTCATAATAAAAAAAATTAAATTATAGTGTCACTATCAAAAACAAACAGACCATATGCAAAATTAGACATATAAGGCAACTCAGCGAGCTGTGTGGATGAGGGGCGTCTACAGACTGACGGGGGGAAATTCTAAATGCTGACTCAGGTCCTGGTGAGAGACTACAGGTCAAGATGAAGTCACATCCTAAAGAGAAAGTGGATGTGTGCAGACTTCCCTTTGAGCTGTGTTCGTCCCAGAGCGGTGTCCCACTGTAACCTGTCCCACAACCTCAGAGGCACCAGCTCTGACCTGCTATCAGCTGGTACAAGGCCAGCTTCAGTAGACGTCTTTTTATAAGCTTTCTGCATATGTAACGCTGCAAAGCAACAGCTAATACTGTATGGTTTTGCTTAAAACAGTTTTCGTGAACCTCACAAAACAACGTACAAAATACCACAGCATTTAAAAAAAAAAAGAAGTGAAGATGCACCTTTTCTATTTCACATGTTCAGCAGTGCTCTATCCTCACAGCAATCCCATCGGGACATCAGATGAGGAAACATCATGTGCTACCATGGAGGAGACCTTCCCAACAGCAGACACAAAGAGGCTGTAAGAAAAACACGATGTCTGGGTGGGGGTGGGGGCCTCCAGCACAACTGCTGGGGGAGGGACAAAGATTACCCTCTCTGGATATCAATTACCTACAAGAGGTTCAGCATCGGGGATCATCCTCCACCATCAAAATCCATTAAAAAAAAATGGGGTCACAAATCATCTAGGTCAGAGATGAGTCACCTTCTGTTAGTGGTCCCTCCAGTCCTGGAGGGCCACAATCCGGCCGGCTTTTCTGCCCTCCCAGAACTTACATGCACCCGCACCGTCATCTACACACTCCTCTATTCAGCTTTATCTTTCCAGTTTCATCTGTACCTACCACAAATGAGTTTATTTACAAAAAATTCCAGGACCCTTGATAACATGTACATGTAGAAACTGTTACTGTACTGCACAATCCTTTATCCCAATAGATCATATTAGCTATCTTCAAGTACACATACCAAATCCCCATGTTACACCACATCTGTGTTTGCATGACAAAAATGAGCAGAGTTGTGACAACAAACGTCTACACTGATACAAAGTCATTACTGTAAAATCCATCAGAGGCATAAATAATTCTGAAGACTGAGATGGAGCTCAGGAACATATCTCTCCAGTACACAGCAGCCAGGACATGCTTATCTTCTGATTGCACGGGTGAAACCCTAAGTCATCCCTGTCAGGCGGTCTAAGGGGGACAAATTGGGGGGTTAAAGGAGGCATGAAACCAGGGTTTCTGACCAGGTTAGCAGACTGGTTCTGCCTCAATCAGCAGAGAACGAATGGATAAAACTGGAAAGACTGGAAGAAACTGATCCCACAAAAAACTCAATGAAGATATACACTATAGCACAGATCAGGAAAACGATGCAAAGGTTCCGGGTCTGACCTCCAACAGAATGTCAAACGCTCTGTTTCTAACCAACTGCCGTCCTCACGGCTGTGACCTGAACAAAGGTAACTCGAGAATCGCTTGTTTGTACTAGAAACGGGGACTGCCTTTGCAAAACAAGGTAAAGGACTGTTGGGAGAAACAGAGGGAGGGGCGAACAAACAACAGCGTGTTGCACACACAGGCCGGCTGACGCACATTTGGCAATTTGCATGCACGCCCAGTTTTCCAGAACAAGGAGAGAAGTGAACACTGCCACCTGTTGAAGGTGAATTATGCAGGTTCTTTGACAGGCTGTCTTTCAGGGGGACCGATGCCAGGATGCAGTTTTTGCTGGTGGTGCTCCAGAGATTAGTCACAGCCCTTCTGGAATCTGAGCTGCGTAATACCAGCAGTTTTAACACACCATCTCCCGTATCAGAACAACCCACCCCCCACCCCCCCGCATGAAAATGGGCGCTTTGTTTTTACAGTCTGCAAAGGTGTCATATGGGGTCTAGGCAGGGTCATGGCTCAGCGAGTGTGTGTGTGTGTGTGTGTGTGTGTTGGGCTGCAGAAACGGCCTGACTGAGCACATTTTATATGTCCTAATATTCTCCTAACAACCCTCCCATTAAACTTTAACATCTTTTTCAAATGTGGTGTGGTAGAAACCTAAAGGTGCCACGCCCATGCCAGAGTCCAGAGTCCAGCGTACCTGGCTGTCAGGGGAGACACGAGAAAGCACAATAAAATCCAGATGACTTACTTCAAAAATAAAGAGGATAGAGTCCAGCTCCTCCCTTTGAGATTTGTTCCCTGAAACACACAGTTGGCTTTTAAAACACATAGCTGCATTATCCTCATTGTATCAGTGTTTTCTGCAGACTTTAAAAGCAACCTAATTAGATTCCTTGCAGGCTGTGATGTTATAGTCAGTCCAAATACAGCCAGTCACGCTGCAGCAGACTGACTCACCTTTTTGCTTTAAGCTGCTTTCCAGTGTAGTGAAGTTTTCATAGAAGATAAAATAAATCTGGGAACAGTTGCTCTCGAAGAAGGCCTTCAGTTCACTCCTGTCAATGACATCTGCAGGAAGAAGGAAACAATCACTGTATGAAGGAAGACAACAAACCTGATGGAGGAGTTCCAAACTATCTGATATCTGTGATGGAAAGAACAATGTCTTTCTTTGGAACATTCATGCTGTCACTACGTGGGTCACAAGCGCTCATTAAAAAGTTTCGCTGCCACAGGGAGAGAAGACCTCCTGCTGTGAACTGACTTGCACCTTGGCATGATCAGGCACTCCTTTTCATCACCCCTGAGTGCATGGTGGGGAGTGGATGGGGGGTGGTTTTCCAAGATCGCCCTCATCTTGGGCTGCATCCTGTCTTCTGGCAGAGTCACCAGAGATAGCCTTTGTAATGATTTCATTCACCTGTCTACGGTAGGTGTCCGCTCTCCCCAACACGCCCCAGCAAACGCAGCACCGGCCACACCTGAGTGGTGGACGCTGAGCTCAGCTAAGGTGCACTAAAAACCAGCAAGGATTCTGAGAATCTCAGCTGGCTGACCAAAATTTTTAATGTAAGCAGAGGGAAGCATGTAGCAAAACAGCCAACAGCTACGGCTAAAGCTGCATAATCCATCCATCCATCCATCCATCCATCCATCTTCTGTCATCTATCCAGCCAGGTCGCGCAGGGCAGTAGTCTGAGCAGGGACTCCCAGACTTCCCTCTCCCCAGATCTTCCTCCAGCGCTTCCAGGAGGATGGCGTTCCCGGCAAACATGAAAAAAGCGGCTGCATTATGAGGCTGGTGTTAGTTTTAGAATATCTGCAATGAGAATATCTACAGAGAACGCAGTTACTCAGTCAGCCAATTCATAATTGCTGAAGTGCTTGAATGCAAAGGAAACATCCTCTAACACTGGCCCAGAAGCATTCGACTGTAGCAGGATGACCAACCATCTTTATTATTCAACCAATAGAAAGGCAGCATGAAATGGGACACCGACACTGAACTTAAACCTTTAGCACCTAGCCAACGGCTACATGAGCTAGAAGACCAGCAAACAAAGAGAAAACCGTCAGAGCTGTAGAAGCAGAAGCCAGACTCTTCCCTCAGTGGTCTCTCCAAGATTCTCAGCTAACATCACAATGCTGGAAAGACATGGACTCTTCTGCGAGCCCTGCGACACAAACACCATCTCCTCTAGCTCTTGAAGAGCAGCTATGAAGTCATACAGTGTTTCTCAGGCGTCCCTGCAGCTGAATGAGAGAATAGCTTGGCTTCTTTGTTTGAACAACCCCTTTGGTTTTTGTGCTGGAGGAAGCTAATATTAATGGCTGCAGGTTTTACAAGAGTTCTTGGAAATTAGTGTTAAAAGATTAAACACAAGACCAAGAGATTCAAAAAAGATTTTTTAGGATAACTTTTCCAATAATTCTAGATTATTGAGTTCATACTAGCTATTAAACACAGTCAAAACTGTGTCAGGGGATTAATGGTTCGGTCCAATAGCCAACATTCTGTCCACAGCCATAACTGAACAATGCAGAGAATGGCAATGTTGTCAAGAAGAATTAATAAAGGCATGGCAAACAGAGCGAATGTGGCAGATTTGGGTTGGATGACACCATCCATTGTGATACGTTTCCTGTTCACTGTCAGCAATGGGCAGATGCTCCAACCCAATGGGAGTGGACTACCAGGAAATCATGTGCAACCAGATCAGTGTAGCTAACACACACACGCACACACAGTGGGTGGGCAGAAAAACACACGTGTGCTGATTGGTGTGATCAGACTCTCATGTTCACACACAAGAGCCTTATTTATTTTTTCTGACCTTTGGCTGAAATGAAGTTCTCCCTTCAGTGTAGGGCTGACCGGGGCCTTGGGGGTGAAAGGTTGGAATAAACTGCTGAGTGTTGCAGTGTTATATAACTCCTTGACATGTTTTTGCTCTTTTCTGACATTGTGGAAAAAGGACAGTATCCATCTTCTCTGCAGAGCTGCAGAAAACCTGAGCTCTAACTGAATATTAGCCTCGTATCCTGCTGCTTGCTCTCCCAATAAACCAGCATTAACCAGGTTTGTCCAGCAAGCACAGGAGTGCACACAGCAGTGTGCAAGTACAGCAAGGCTCGGTAGCCGTGGGGGTGAAGGACATCTAGTTAGCTTACACAAAAAGTATATTTACATGACTCAAACCAAACATCCACTATGAGCAAAGCTTCATGTTCAAACCTAATCAGCATACTATATATATATATATATATATATATATATATAGACACACACACACACACACACACACACACACACACACATATTAGAATGAAAAGTCCCGTAGAGAGGTTTGGTCACGCCATCTAGGGAAGCAATGTTGACCATCATCTAAGCGGCGGTGGACGCAGGCCTTGGTGCACTCATTTGCATTGGCCCTGGGCTGGGCTGGGCTGGCTGCCACTGCAGGTGCATCACATTCTGGCCAGAAAGGAGGACAGAGGAATCTTTAATGGCCCCAGCAGAGGGATAAGTGGAACTCCAACACACAGGGAGATTCATGGGTGGGAACTGACTGATATCAGAGCATGAACCGTGTAAAACTGATACGATTCAGAAGGCCTCCTTTTTGTCAAACTACAGTATCATTCAAATAAAAAAAAAGGTTAATCATGTGGACTGATCCCCAAGTCTATGATTTAACACTCAGAACAACGTGATTACTCTATCTACACCGAAAACAGAGTGGAGCCATGAGAGACAGGTTCGAGCTGCAGAGTCTGCAACTTTACAGAGACAGATTTGTTTTAGTTTGAGTGGCGTTCTAAATATAAAAAACTGACATAACTTCCTGAAGGTTGAGAGAAGAGTGAAAAGGACAGTTAAAAGCAACTGGAAGACGCTGAATCCAGAGGTCAGCATGAGGGACAGATCTATTTTTATTTGTTGGTCCTTTCCAACATTTATGAAGAGCTTTCGAGCACAAATATTAAAAGACTGTGAAGGGGGGCTGAGGTAGGGCGGGTGATATTTGATTTTAGTTAGAAAGATGCAGTCAAATCATGCATGCTAGACCTTTGGAGCAAGGTCTAACAAGCTGAAAACTGCTGCGGTGCACGACTAAGGTACAGAAGCCTCAGCTTGTCTGACTCCCATAAAGACAGTGGCTTATCTCTGACTGTCTCCATCTGCATTAAACCAGGGATGGAAGAAAAGAATTAAAATACTAACATTTTAAACAGGACTCCATGTTGCCAAAGCCAAGTGCTGATCTTTAAACCTACAACTCCATGACGGATTAGCAAAGGCTTAGGCCATCAACAGCAACGTAAGATCATCTCCCACTCAGAAAACCCTGTCACACAGCAGCGCTCAGAGGAGGCTGGGCCATTACAAAAGCACCACAGGTAAATGGTGCAGCTCAACAAACTGGTTTTTCATGTGCCGTGTCACACAGATATCAGCCACTGCGGAAGACAAGAGCGCTGCTGTTTTCCTGACTCATATTCAGGCCCGGCGGCAGAAAAGGGGAAAATGCTGCTCATTGACCCGCATCATGTGATGCGTTTCGTGTTCAGAATTCGGGGGGGGGGGGGGGGGG
>BJFM01002768.1:95371-111572 GCA_016586285.1 Arothron firmamentum
TTTTTTTTTAAAAAAAAAGCCCATTTCTGCATTTTTGCCCCCCCCCCCCCCATGTCTTGTTGCCTGACTCCGGCTCCTCCGCTGCGTCCCGACTGCCTCCTTAAGACAAAAGCAGAAAAACTTGACATGCATTTTTATTTGCAGCTCTAACGATGTTGCGGTGTTTGAGGCAGACCTGTCAGAAGCAGCATCAGAAGAAGGATGCTGCAGCGTGAAGGAACGGGGGTAGACGCGGGAGCACGTGGGCTGCTGAAAGCTGACATGAAAGAGAAAAGTTGAAACCCACTTGTGCTGGCTAAAGACGCCTGCAGAAGAGCCAGCGAATCAGTTTTCTGTCTACTTAAAACACAATGTCACGCCGTGGGAGCGGCTTATCTGACGGAAAATTAAAGGGGTTCAAGGTGTACCAAGTTTCAGCGCCGAAAGCTTCTCGAAAGAATAGAAGAATTTTCAGCGTTATCAACGCTCATGATGGCCCGACGACGATGTCGTTTCTGATTCGGCTGAATTGATGGAATGCTGCGCTGATTCAAGGAGAGCGAATTAAGTTCAAGTGACATTCTGAATGTTGCCTCCACGTTTCACTTCAGTTGCATATATATGACGGAGTGCAAACAGCAGCGCCGCGCATCTCTGCCGATCAAACGAGAATTCAGCTTCTTTATCTAATCGCTCCGCTGAACATCCTTTATCACCCATGCCGTGCCCCCCACCCACCTCCAAGGCAGCCAAAGACAGATTTTAAATATTCAAACTAGGTGATGTCTGCAGAGATTTATCGTGACAAATTTCACAGGCGATCCTATTTAGATATTCACGTCCGTTTTGTGAGGCGTCTGGGTTTAAACATGCCCCGGTGTGGAGCGTTACATGGAGACAGTCACTACAGATAGCCGGTCTCTGGAGAAATGAAGCCGTGGGACGCGCGGGGGTGAAGGCTTCAGCCAGAGAGACAAGTTCTCAGCGAGCTGCCACCGTAGAGCACATATTGATCTGCCATAGCATCTTATCTTTGTGACTCTAGATGAAAATGCTCTCCCTCTCTCCCTGCCAGGCTGAAGGCTTCTCTGTGTTCCTGAGTGGAGGAGCTCTAATCTCTCCATGAAGTAGCAGGAGCCTATCATGGCAAGGAAATAAAATGGCCATTCCAGAATAAGCAGGAGCTCCGAAATTAACCCGGCTTAAAATGTTTCCCATCTAAAGAGTGACTTGAAAGATAATCAGGTTTGATCTGCGGTCGCGGTGTTGTGCCGCTGCTGGCTGGTCTACTTCCCGGCGTTGTTTTTCCATCCTCGGTCATCATAATCCAAACGTTTGGCTCATATGAGGGAGCGTATCTAGGGGAAGTGGCTGGGGGTCAGATCTGCTCGGGTCTTGCACTGTCCTGTCCAAACGAGCCATGGAACAGAACAAAAAGCCAAATGCTGGGCGGAGAGACAGATGAGCCGAGGGCTCCAGGGCTTTGACTTTGGCCAGACAAACGTTTGTTTCACAAAGTTTCCATAGTAGGTTGGATTGAGGTGAATGCGAACCACAGGCCGCCCCCTCTGCGCCAGCCCTGCCCATCGGCGGTGTTGTCAAACGGTGCATTGAGGAGAGGCTTCCGCACCTGTTAGGCCGGCACAGAGGAGCAGGACCAGGATGATATTGAGCAGGGCTTTGTGGGTATTCGAATCAGAGACAAAGATGTCAGCCAGGGCTCATTCATCTTTGATGTTCACTGATGAGGAAACTGGTGAGCCTCAACAGGCCATTGTTTCCTCTAAGTGGTGCCCATTGATAGCCAGAAAGCCACGTTTGTTTTTAGTCTCTGATGGGTGGAGCTCCTTTTAAAGGACTTAATGGTGCATTTAACCGCTCCCAAACACTGTGCTTTGGAGTCTTCCTTGTACCATTGGCTCTGGCTTGTCTTCCTGCTTCCTAAATGGCTTATAAACAATAATAAAATGCTAATCACGTGTGAATGGCCACCACCGGTGGGCACGCATGCATCATTCAGCCTTGGCCTCTGCTGCATGCCTGCTGTGACAAATCCAGATCCAGAAACGAGGGTGTTGGACTGCCACTGCGTCCGCCTCCTGGCCCAACTCTCGGCTCACTGTCATAAAAACCTGGACAGCCTTCATAAAGTGTATTTCTCATGCTATTGTTCAGCTAATCATATCCTCTCCTACAATTTCAGGATGTGACAAGATGAGATAGGGAATATTAACGCCATATCGCCTCCATCTCAAATTATGAAAATGTGCGGATGGGGAGGAGGGCATCTGCAGAGGAAACAGAAATCAATTTGTAGCACTTCCATTCCGTATATTGCCTTCAAAAGAAAACAGTAATTTTCCATGTTATCTACCTCAAATCCTATTAGAATCGGGTTAATTCGGTGGCACCGATTTCAAAACGTTATCGTCTCGTCCTATCACCCGGAGTCTTTGAGTGCTCTTTGTTTGCAAGGTGTAAATGTTCAATTTTAAACTCTTGTCAGATACAGTATCTGACTGATGCGTGATCTGGGATATCGTTTCCCTAACCGCAAATGCAGGAACACCATCCTGACGACGTTTTAATTGTATGACTAATGCTTAAGTAAAATTAACTTTACTGCAGATAGAAAGACTCTTCTACCACTGCCACAAAAATACCGGCTGGTTTAGCACTCAGCTATCAGCCTGACCTATAGGTCTTGTTTATTTTGATCATTCTTAACATTCCTATCTCTAAATTCCCCATAATTAATGGGAAATTCCTCCACAGACTCTCAGGATACACAATATAAAATCGCCCTGTGTTCTTTCTTAGCAACGTGAATACCTTGCTGAATGATTTTGTTATTAAAATTGTTTGCGAGCTTCAAATGTTTCACCTCTCAGGAAGAACACTTGCACCACATGTTCATAATTTACCACTATATGTTGTGAATTTATGAGTACGAATGCGTCGCTCTCGAGGGCCTGTCACTATTGTTACGGCAAAAATCAAGGACTCTTGGCTTGATAGAACACAAAGGTGTATCGAGGATGCACAGCCCCATCTTACCTTCAATAAGGATCTCTCTTTACACCTACAAAGCACTGGCAGGAGACGCTCTCTCAGAATTCCGTTCTCTTCCCACATCATTATTTTCAGACTTCATTTGAGTATTATTGTTTACGCGGGCCGCATATTGGCTCCCTTCGAGCGTGAGGAGATACGAAAGGAAATATTCTGTCTTGCAAGATAGCAGATGGAGAAACTCGGAATTTCTCACTCCTCATTTGTGGTTCAATTGCCGGAGTGTGGATTGACTGCTTTTCCAGAGAGAAAATAGATGGCTTTGTCACTCAGTATGCACAAACTGTTGGGTCTGTTTGTTGTACGCTGTCAATGGAAAATGACAGCGATTCTATTTGTTTTATAAGAAAGACGCCGCTCAGAAGCCTGAATAGCAGTTTTGACAAAAGTGATAGTTTGTCCATTCCGAATTTGTTTTTTACATCAGATGATGTGACATATCTCTGCAAATGCTTTCAAAAGCACAAACCACTGCCACAATGTGATACGTTAAGAGAAAAGCGGGGAACCGACACAATTGTATCTGCATAGGGATCCATTTTTTATTTTACTTTTTTTGTTGTTGAAGGGTCAAAGTTTGACAGACTGTCCTCGTACTTCCTCAACAGCTGTGGCAGAATTGGAGGGTACCGCCCAGCGAGAAACTTTGCGGTAATTATAAGCCATTCACTTGACACGGACATCACACAGCTCGGATTACAATTTCCCCCCCGTTTGAAATCACAGACTGTCAGATGCGCAGCCCATACAGATCTTCCTCACAGCCTCGTATAATTCAGCACTTGAACCAAACATATATTTCGATCGAGACGTGGCAAAATAGCTTCCTCCGTTTAGCGCAGAGGAGGTGTGTCTCCCTCTATCTTCACGGAAGCGGGAGAGAGGAAAAAGTGGGGGAGAGAGAGTGTACCTCTCTTTTGTTCACTCCCCTCTCTAACTGGTAGTGTTTGACTTCCCCCAGCCAGGAGTGGGTAATTCTGGAGCCCTGTGTGAGGTTGTTAGATCACTGAGGCCCAAGACAGCACCATTCTTTGCAGACCCTTGACAGCAAATACGTGGTAATGATATTTTGTCCTGCTGGGTAATAACACACAATTCCGACTGCCACATACTGCAGTCGCTGGGGAAAAATGGAGGGGAGAGTGAGAGAGGCAAAAAAAAAAAAAAGAATTACACTGAAGTACTAGCGGAAAATGACTGTAGAAATGTCTTCAACCTGAAGAGCCGTGTTGAAAAAATTCACTCCTGCTGGACAGTGCGGTGGTGACTGTTTTATTCCACTCTTCTTAGAGCGGTGTGAAGGATGGCAACTGCTAAGGGAACTGAGTGGTTTCCATGCAAACATCCCATTCCGGCCAGTTTGGTTTTCTTTTAAACTGTTACCTTTTTTTTTTAAAATGGCAATTGTGTTTTCACTCTGGCATTTTAAGCAGGTCTGGTGATTTAACAAAGGCACTGGCTTCAAATGACTAAAGCCCTTTTCAACCGTACGACCACATAGCTGGTGTTGAGTATAAACAGCATTTTCCTACTATGGAGACCTTCCATTGTTAACCAGACCACACTGGCAGCTTCAACCTTAACCTTTGTGTTGCTCCACTTGGTACTCGGCTTGTAACTGTCAACACCATCCATCACCGGCCAATCAGGGACTGGGACGGGGGGGCCTGTCCCCCTGCTGTACTGTGAAATTGTGGCGTGTGATCCTTAATGTGCGTGAAGTAGACAAGGCCTTGACACAATGCATCAAGCTTCAGGGGGGCTCCTCTCTGCTAGTCTATTAGCCTCCCGCTGCGCCTCTGGCTGACTGAACGTATTCCTGGGGATAAGATGGAGCAACAGTGTTACGTCTGCTTCCAACACGCTGACCTCAGCCTGGCTTAGGCTCGCTGTCACTCAAAGTACTGGCCAGTTACTGGCCAGTTTGGACATATATATATAGATATATATACAGTATATAGATAGATAGATAGATAGATAGATAGATAGATAGATAGATAGATAGATAGATAGATAGATAGATAGATAGATAGATAGATAGATAGATAGATAGATAGAGAAAAAGATATAGAGGATTTTTAGCTCTATAAAATGTTGTCTTTCATCATCAGAATAATCTTCTCTAGGCATATGCTGCAAGGATGCAGACCGTAGATCTCTGTTGAATAAGAGAGAGTTGCAAATGTGGTGTCTCTCTTTATTCACACATCCGAGCGCCTGAGCAGCATTGTGAAATGGGCTAAAATAAATGAGAGCATGGTGTAAAAGAAAAAAGAGAGAGAGAGAGAGAGAAAAAGACATAGCCTTGATACAGTGCGACTGGGTGAAAAAGGGAGACACGGTGAAATGGAAGAATTCATCTTTTCTATCAGCCCCTCAGCTCACGAGCTGAACTGGGTATTCAAATGGGTTCAATCTCAGCCGCTCAGATTTGCATAACAGACAGATGAACTCAAGTGACTGAATTGGGCTAGATGGAGGGAAAAAAAATTCCAAGCGAATTAGGAAATGATGGAAACTGAAAGGGGTACTTTATTTATTTTTCACACTGAAATAATTACAGAATTAACCTTCCCTTCCAATGTGACAGCCCTCTAAGCCCTCTTTGTCAGAGTGAATTTGATGTATTGGACTCTCTTTGAAAATTACTTGACTCTTTTGGAGAATAGAAATTGCATTAGCCATGAGCTCTGCTCTCCATCTATTATCTGTGTTTATTCTGCAGTTGGTCCCGAGTGGTCAGCTGCACAAGACCACGATGCACCTGGATGAGGTGTGTTGTTGTACGGCTAAGGCAAGGTTGGATTTTCCTGTGTGGCTGTGATCACTATAGAGTAACTCTGCAGGAGGGGAAAAGCAATTTCATGGTTCAGGCTGTGGTTAATGTGCAGCTATAATCTTTAGAGAGGCATGTCTTCTTTTTTTTGTTTAAGTTTCTCAGAATAAAGGGTTGGACTAATGCAAGCAAAGGCAAATTAATCACTAGGCTAAATGGAGGCATGAATGAGCCACTGGTGAAAGTGTCTTTGTGTGTTTGTGTGCATGTGTGCGTGTGTGTGTGTGTGCGTGTTTGTGTGCATGTGTGCGTGTGTGTGTGTGTGTGCATGTGTGTGTGTGGTTGAGTAACTAAGTTCTTTCAAAGAGTCAGGCTTTTCACTTTGGTGCATGTGCTGGTGTGTATACAGTACATGTGCTTGACTGAGGAGTGTGTGCTCTCGTGTGTTTACCGAGGGAGCTTGTGCCTTAACAACTGTACCTTCTGTGTGTTTGCGTGCTGAGTTCACACACTCAGGTAAGCTTCCCTAATTGCCGTGAGGTGCATTAGCACTCAGCCACCTCCTTTTCCTCTTGCCGCGCCTTTGTTTTTTCCCCTCTCAGCGCCAGTCTGCAGGCCAGAAGACAATCAGACCAGAAGGGTCATTTTCTGCAAGAGCTCACCTCCCTTCTCCAATCCTCGCCTCTGACGGTCTCACGCTCGGCAGGAACCCTAAATTAACACTTGACGCCTGCCAAGCTCGGCCCTGATGAGGCCGCAGAGAGACGAAATGTCAGAAGGCAAACACTCCATCACTTTTGCTTCATTTCCTCTGCCACTGGAGGAGGAGGCTCACCTGTAGGGCTTGAGAGGCCTACATTCACTCCCATCTGTTGCTATGGATCAGCCTATATGTGCCGAGGTGAGAGGCTGAGGCCAAATGAAAGCGGAGGGATGCTGAATACCAGCTGGTGTTTGTTATGCCGAGTGGAGGAACAAATTGTTCGACTTCTTAGGTTCAGATTCATTTTAAGTCTTTTGATTTCATCAACCTTGAGAGTGGATCATAATTAATTGAATCAAGTAACCCGTGTACAAAACACAAGAGCATTTTTTGCAAAAGCGTAATTATTTGTTTCATTTTTAAAGGCAGTCACCTTTGTTCAGTCAATACAACAACTGTGACCGTTCTTCAGCGGGAAGGTGCGCGTTGCCTGAAAGTCAACGTGGTACAGCGGCATGATATTATTTGAAGCCTACTTCCTGCACGGTGACCCAAGCCAGTCACGTTATCGCCGGTGTCTGCTTTGTTATTCGCTTCGTCTCTTTGTTGACGAGAGTTTATTTGTTTATCTGAAAGGGAACTGGAGCTGCGACGATCAGAGCAAATTGCAGCAGAAAGTACTTCAGATGGGAATGACTGTAATTAGCATGCTCTTAAATGTGGAACGCTCTCCGAATGTTTTTGTTTACGAGGGGGCAGCCGATCTGTGACTTGGTGCGGGGGTGGCCCGCACGCAGGTTAAAATCACTTGTTGTGCCAGAGATCATCATTATGAGCTTACAATTGGTCAGTGTTCAGGAACAATCAATGCAGCGCCAGGTAGACACTCTACAACCAGCCAATGCTGTGAGATTTTCTGTGTAATTTTGTATTTATAGTTGTGTTTTCCTGAGTGGATAATTTGAAAACACAAGAGCGTTTATGTGTGTATGTTCGCATGTGGTCATGCTCATGTTTTGCCTCTTTTTTTTTATAAGCTTAGCAGAATATCTTTCTTTAATCTCTGCATTTGCACTGAAGCAAATGTTGTATGACACTCATTAGGAGTAAATTGAGTATTTGCTGGTGTGCGCAGTTATTCAGTCAGTGATTATGTTTCACTGGAGGATAATATCCGAATAAATTAAAATTTCAATTTAATTCCACCCTGGTTGTCACGACATGTCCATTTCACATCATGAAACAATTGAGATCTTATCTTGGATTAAAGTGGAGGTTATTACACCTAATAATAAATATGTATAGAAAATCTAAAATGGCATGCACAGAAAAGAGAAAAAATAATTAAGCATCCTGCACATTAAACTCAATGCCTGTGAGATGCAATTCATCAGACTGGCACAGCAATTCAGGGCGGAAACACCGTCTTGAAGAGTTCTCGATAAAGATGAAGGCAGGCAGCTGAAGAGTAGGAGGCATGAATGGAAAAAAAAGAAAAGCCAAAAGGGGACAGGAAGTTGGGGAGCATTGCAAAGGGGCTGCTGTGGTAGTCAGGTGACTGCAGGACAAAGTTTCGCTTGTTTAAAATGGAAATCTTCCCAGACTTCCTCCCTCTTGCCCTCCCTTCACCCCCCCACCCACCTCGGAGACCGCCGCGAACACTAAGCTCCAGCATCTGAAGTGGCAACACTTGAGTTGGTGAAAGTGACAACATCTTAACATAAGCCGAGGGGCCAAAGTGAAAGTCAGCGCGAACTCCCATCCAACCCTTGTTTTCTACCCACATGCTTCACCCCTACACTGTCATCCGTCTTAACCCCGCCTGCCTCCCCACCATTCCCATGGCCCGGGCCGCACGGCTTCCTGCAACATGGCACCAGCTACACATTAGAAAAAAAAGTTACAGATTGGACGGAGACTGTGCGAGACTCATGAAAAGAGAAATACAGATGAAGGAAAGACTGACTCTTTGGATTTTCTCTATGTTTCACCCTCCTTCCTTCCACTTCTAGTCACAGGTGCCTCCAAACAGAACTGGAAGCATGTAATCCGCCCAAATCCAGCTTCTTCCGAGAAGTGTAAAACCGAGAATGTTCTGTAGGGGTCACTGGATTAGACAGAATTCATGGTGGTAGCTTGGCTTGAGAGGTGGAATTAGCCAAATCGGGAAAAAAGGGAGAGGAGACTCCGCTGGTTTTGTATTAAAATGAGCTTACCAGGTGGTCTCCCTCCCAAAAGTGGACACAGTGTGTCAAGTAATCTGAAAAGCCTCGGGTGTTTGTTGCTAAAAAAAAAAAGAGAGAACAAGAGGTTGAGAGAAAGCGAGAGAAAGAAAGGAGGGGGGCTAGTTAGGGAGGTGGCACTGATGTGGCCATTCAGGCCTCAGTGAAATGTCTGTCAGGCTCGGTTTACCACAACCACAGCAGTGATTAGGCGCCTTTTGATGACAGGTTTAGTTTTCTGTCCATTGGCAAGAAAGTGAGAATAGACAAGAAGGAGGGGCAGGGGAGCAGGCTTGGGTTGCACTGGGAGACTTTAGGGGTGGAGATGGGCGGGGGGGGGGGGTGTATATTAATGTTTTGCACCGGGGAGCTCCTACGTAATTTCCCAGCAGGTCGTGGGGTCAGGTTTGTATTTAGTTAGTGGTAATGATCTCGTTAGGGATCTGAATGGACCACCGTCTAAGCCCATTGACGACAGCGAGTGTGCCTCCCCATCCCCCACCTCTGCCTGCCTTGTGTGGGCTTACACAGCCCGTGAACTGTGATTAATGGACTTCCAGGGCTTAATAACTTGCAAAACAGTATTAAACAAGGGAGGCCCTGGGACAATCAGAGAGGCTACCCAGGCGGAGTAGGAGGTGGCTGTAAACAGTGCCTGGCAACAATTGCAATGCATGGAATTAATTGAGATGGGCCACTCACAATGCTACAGCTGGCTAGTGGCAGGGAGCCAGGCCTGGGAGAAAGCTTTGCTGGTGCTTCCAGGTGGCCCAGAGCAGGCCAGGCCTTTTCAGTTTCGCAAGTGTTAAAAAACAGAAGAGGAGAAAGGCTACATTTGTGATGGGGAGACAGTGAGAGGAAGCCATTGAGCAGAGACAAGAAAGAGATTAAAGAGTGCAGAGAGTGATAAGCAGATAATAGGGGGACACATTCAATGGAACAAGTAATCCTTGACATGCAGGCACAAATATGAAGCCTTTTGTCTCTTGTGTCTAATTCAAGCCACAGCGCGTAAAGTGGCACAACAAGAATAGTGATCCACATTAGCACAGTACACAGAGGGAGACAGATAAAACACACTCATCTGTCCCAGCACACACACACATACACAAACACATACATTTAAGCACCTACTCCCACCCCTCACCACATCTCCTGGACGTCTTATAGTCCTTTTTTTCCCACCCTTGTGCCCTCTTGTCTGGGAACAAATGATCCCAGCATGGAGTCTTGAGGACTGATGCGTTCAGACCACCCTCCACTTCGTGTCATGGATCTCGGTCTTTTCTCCCAGGCACTGCTGCGCATCAGAAGCACGTGGAATATATCTCAAATTTGTAAACATAACCATGAAGAAGAGTGGCAATTAAAGATGTTGACTTTTTTAATAACTAATAAGATGATGACTTTTTTAATAACTTTGATCTGTTGTGTGACAATACACATCGAAAGCATCATCCCTCTTATTGTGGTGAAATAAATGTTATAGTTAGACATATAAGCACTGATTTCATTCCCTCACTCTCATCATGTATTAAAACATGAGGGCTTGCTGGAATAAAATAAAAATCATGGTCGTTAAAATAACGGTTTGTAACAAACATTTAAAACAAAGAAGAAAATGTAACGCGAGGATGCTCGGTGGCCTCCGTTGTTTGACATTCCCCTCAAAGTTGTTTGCCTTTTCTCAACGGCAACTCATCTCCAAACGAGTGACACCAGGGTCATGCTAATCTGTTTTTCCTGCAGATCAGAGACGAGTGGAACAAAAGCTCGCTTTTCTGCTAACTCCGGTACAGAAGTCCGAGATGTCTCCAAAGTATTTACCCAAACACTTTACCAGCGGATGAGAGGTTCTTCAGCGTTGATGCCCCTTCCAGGTGTCTGACGTGTGCCTGAGAGAGAGAGAGTGGCTGTCAAAGCAACCATTGATCGGATGTAATACACATTATTGTATGCGTCGCACATTCTATTGCAATATCTCTTTATCTCTTGCTTGCACGCCACAGCTGCCCCTCCCCTCCCCCCCTCCCCGGAACACTCTCTTGCAGCAGGGTGTGGGTGCAGCGGGGGCACCGTCCCTGACAAGGCTGAGAAGGGATACACTGCTGTGCTAAGCCTCTAGCTCCCCGCTCCCTCGCCACCTCCTCGGCTCATGAATAATGGAGGGGAGAAATACATTTATCTTTTAACAGCCACGGCCCCCCGGCTGAGACCGTTCAGCCGGGCCCAAAACCACCACGGCACAGGGCCGAGGTTTCTGAACATCCGTCATCCCCACGCCACCCCGCCCGTGATTGTCTCTGCCCCCTTTTGAAGTTGGGTGCGTCTTAGTGTCCTAGAGATGGTTAATCAGGCTTGATTTTGGAGGGGGTCACGTCAGTTTTGGGAGGACGTGATCATCGCCAAGTTTGGCCAAGCATGGCCAAGCATGACTGTCTGAATGTTGGAAATTCTTCAGCCGTATTTCGCTGCAGGTTTTTTTTTTTAATGAGTCAGATGTGAGAGAAAGGTATGCTTGTCCAGTCCATGAATACTGTAGCAGTGAGTATTCACCTTTTATACTAAAAGATTCATTCAAATACAATATACAATATAAATTCACAATCACTTCCAGCAATGGATGTTTTCTATTGCTAATGCTTTGATTTCAAATTATCCAGAGCCTTAATGCACTAAATATTCATGTGGGAATGTTTGACTAAGATCAGGAGGATGTCAGTCCAGCCTCCTCGTGCTCCATGCTAACACATTCGTAGGCGTGTGCTCCCGGGAAGGCAAGCGTAGCTGGACACCTTAGCGCTGTTTGTCCTCCCTGATTTAAAGCTCAGGCAGCCTTCGCTGTCACATGTGCGATAAAACAAACAGGAGAGGCATGCAATCAGCCTCCACCGTTGCAATTTGATGCAGACTTTGTTCCACTGAGGGCTAGCAATTATTCACACCATAATCACGTACTACGTTACCATATAGCGGAAGGATTTTCTTTTTAAATGCGTTTAGTGAAAATCACTAATATTTTGCTATAGTAATATAATTATTTTGAAGGTTGGGCTTTACACTCACATTTATACATATTTACATTTTTATCAAAATGTGAATTGCTCAGACATATAAATATAAACATACAAATTCTGTTTTATTTACCCAGAATTCATGGAATTATGCATTTAAAATTCTTTGAAAATTATCAGTATGTTCAGTATATAATTGAAAAAAAGAAATTATTAAAAATGTCCTCCCATATTTTAATCTATATCTGTATAATATAGAGTAAAGTACAATTTTTGAAAACTAGAATAATTTGATGTAGGATTAATTGATTGACTATTATTGTAGGCAAAAAATATTTTTGAGCCTTAATATTTTTAAAACAAAATAAAGTGACCAGTACAAACACAATGCAACGCGAGTTGACATTCAAAAATTGGATATTTACATGTTTTAATGGATTATTATATTAATTCCATGCCCTTGAGTAAGATTGAAGCTGACATTATTTTTTAAGGCCACTGAGAAGTTCAAGCACACACTTCATCCACCCGTCTCCCTCTGTCATGCACACAAACACGAACACACACACACACACACACACACACACCCAAAATCTCCCTCCTCCACATCCACAACACGAGCAGCAGCACGACACCCCGTTGCGTCCACCTCGGCCCTGCAACCGCAGCCTCCCCGCAGCCTGGGTTTGTGTCCAGCGTTAGGTATGAGGCCTCGGTAGTCATGGCTGTACCTGCTGGGTCCTAGCCAGCAACTCCTCAGCTCCCTGCTCTGCTCCATGGAAGGCAGAGAAGCTGAAAGCACCGTTTATCATCACTTGTGTGGGCAGCATCACCACGGCAACGCTCGGGCTGGCAAATGCCACTGCTGTGAATACTAATGAAGCTCTTGGCAGGCCTGTGTCGGCGTCAATGGGGCCAGGGTTTTAGTCTTTATATGCGTTTGTGTGTGAGTGAACGCCTGGGCTCTAGGAGGGCTACAGTAGAGGTAAACAGTCCAAAGGAAATCAATTAAGTGTTTCCACAGTGTTTGGCAAGCACTCTAATCTTCAGCGCCACATTTTAAAATAAGGGCAGAATCTTCCTTTAACGCCTCCTCTGTTTTCTGCATGACAAAAAACAGGCAGGCAACAAAAAACAGTCGAGCACAGAGCTTGACTAAGTCCTCCTGGTCTCGACTTTGGGAAAGTGCAAGCGAGTCGTTATTCCAGACTTTCTTTTAAGAGAAGCAGCTCTGTTCTCACAACACAACTTTTCTTTTTAAGTTGCATTAAACTAAAATCGTGACATCGTTATACGTCTGAATAATTATTTAGCACCTTACAAGTTATGCAGTACTGAGCATGCACTCCTCTCTGGCTGTTGACAAGGGATTTTACAGCATTTTGCGAGGTTTGCTAGCGATGCTGCGCCTCTCCCTCTGCTTCCCTGCGACTCTTAAGTCAGCCTAATGCTGTGAATAAATTGCTTTGGAGCATGCCTGCTCTGCTCTTTATTGATTCAACCACTTTGATTGAACATGGATCTAATCAATTCTTCTGCAGCGAAGAGGCGCCAGAGATAAATTATTCCTGGGTAACCCCTTTAAACGACTTGCCATTAATTTGCCTCTTTATTGGCACTCGTTTCCAGGGGGGGAAAAGATGCGTTTTGGGTTTTCTCTTTCTATTAGTGAGGTTGTGCTCCTGGGATCTTTATGGGGTCCTCAACCGGGAGGGGTGTGTGTTTGTTTATTGTGCACAAATCTGTTTATGCGTGCCTGAATATGGGCTGATTGGGCACACCATGCTCGCTCATCCTTACAGAGTGACTTATTAGTGCTAATTGGGAGGGACAGTTCAAACAAGCACAGAGAAGTGGTTGTCACACAAGTGTGACATGAGTGCAGAGGGACGGGCAGTGGAGTCTGCTTTAGCCCTCCCTTTTCCCCAAACCCAGCCCTCCGTATACGCGCTCCGTTCCACCCCCCCACTCCTGGTTGTCCCAGGCTCCCGGCCCGGCCCCGCGGAGCTGTCACAGAGTGGGCTCTTTGTCTGGACAGAGCCATTAGCAGTCAGCGGACTTCAGAGAAGAGAACAGGACAAGGCAGTGGGCAGAGGCTCAGACAGAAACATGGTTGTCTGTGACACTTAGGAAGTCAACAACTGACGGAAGGGCCAATACAATGGAGGAGCTGCTGAAGCATGATCTGCACTGAATAGACCTCCCTCCTTCCAGTTGCGCACTTCATGGTGAGCACTCAGGAGCAGCTACGTGAACCAAGGAACACCTGCCTGCACAAAAGTACGGCCCAAATGGGAAACACGTAGACAAAAGATGCGTCCAAAGAAACCAAAACATGACATCAAATCATTTTACCTAGCCTAGTTAATGAGGAACCGACCAGAGATACACAGAGATGTCTTCCACTGTGCTTACATATTGTATGGTTTGTGCAAAAAGATGCTAATTCCAATGAATATTTAGCACCATAATGGCTGCAATTATATTCCACACAAACTGGTATAAGGTATAAGCACCAATTAGAAACTGGTCATTATCTTAAGCATTTGGTGCAGGGAGAGTGAAGTAATAGGCAGCCATTCAGTAACCCTTGCTCGGAAAAATGACTGCACAGTGCCTCAGTAATTAGTAGAGCTTGTTTCCCTTTAGTCTTTAAAGTGGCTTGTATATTCACTAACCTACATTACTGCACGCTGCTTGCGGTCATGTTTTGCTGTTATATATAGTCAGACAACCTTGCTATTAATGGATAGCACGAGGATAGCGACAAATTTTAATTATTTTCTATTTGGTAATGAGAGAGCTCTTTAAATCAAGTAGTCTCTCTTCTGAAAACACTCAGTATTTTCATGTTGTTGCTGTGTAATTTCTGTGGGAAAACTCACAGGACATACGAAGCCATACTCCGATATGAGTGCGGGAAGCGAGTGCTCCAAATTTCCATATAAATGTGTGTATGTGTTTAATGCTGCCATGAGAGAGGGTGGATTCATGACAATAATAATGGAAAATTCTGGAATATATAAAAAGCGCTGTGTTCAAATGGTATGTAATGGCGATGGCCTGGGCCCTGCGCTGTGTGTGCGTGCACGCTTTTCTCAAAGCCACACCAGCGAGGATCACAAGAGCTGTATCAAAGCCCTTGGCCACCATGCGAAATGTCTCCTCGCAGCAGGAGGCTGTGGGATTGTCGGCATCCCAACTCCCTTTGAATGTCAGCCTCACTAACAGGGCAGTTGGCCTACACACCACTGCTGACAACACAGCAACACTTTTAACTTTTATTCTTTAATTTCCATGCTTTAAAAAAACAAAACAAAAACAGACACAGCGCCTCTCAATGGCAAAAAGAAAAAGACAGACGTGTAAACTATTGTGAAACATCCTTGTGGAGGATGCAGCGTATGTGGAGGTGGACATCTGCAGTTTTATTGTGATGTTTACTTTTGTCTTTCCCCGCTGTTGTTGTTGTTTGTGGTGACATTCACAGGGCTTGTTGAACCTGGACCCTAATATGCTGCTGAGTATCCTCACAGCTCAACACAACAGCTTTGAGCATAAATCAAGCACAGCCAAACACCCGGGTTCTGCATAATAGATGTTTAACTAAACCTCCTCATTTCAAACAGTTTGACCCCAGTTCGCTAAAACACAATGGCAGAACTCCCCGAGGATTAGGTCCTGACCTCGCCGGGAATGGAAGGAATGGCCCACACTGGCTATAAAGGAGCCTGCCATTGTGTTGCCCAGGCATGGGGGAGGACAGTGTGAGGGGGATACATGCCAGTGGGTGGAGATAGCCTTGTTGTAACGACATCTTGATGGAGCATCTTTCCCACCCACCGGAGCAGCACAAGCTCTGTATGTATTTTAATGAGGCTTTGTGTCTGCCCACATATAGCCTCTGCACTGACAGGGAGCGTGTTAGTAACATGTTCGCCCATTGTAGCACCGCCCCGTCACATAACTGACGCCGCCGTCAAGATTTATTTCCTTGACCCGACATGCGAGTGTGTGTGTGTGTGTGTGCGTGTGTGTGCGCGTGTGTGTGTGTGTGTACGTCAATATGTGCAAGGAAATAAATCGTAAGGATGACCTTTAACAGAAGGCTGACATGGGCACTTTAGCATACATGCATGACGCTGCATAAAAGAAATAGTAGACTTTTCAAAATCCATAATATATATGTATAAATATATATATTACTAACTTGTACAGTTATTTTTAAGTTCAACAGCCTCCATTAAAGGAAGACGGCGCAGATCTCTCTCTCTCTCCAGGTGCCTGCTTGACAGAGGTCTGTGCTCTTCTGTGCTTCTAGCTTTTTCTGTTATATGTTGTACTCCAAAAACACACGCGCACGCACGCACGCATGCACACACACACACACACACACACACACACACACACACACACACACACATAACATATATAT
>BJFM01002769.1:0-17060 GCA_016586285.1 Arothron firmamentum
CTGCAACATCTTGTTGACTTTAGCTCATTGTGCGCTCCCTTTGGCTGGAGGAAGTGAGGAACCTGGATGGAAATGGCCCCAGTGTGCAGGAGGAACCCGAGTTTTTTCCCCCAGAGGGGTTTGTCAGACTTTGCATGGTGGGGGGGTCGTTTCTGGAGGCTGCTGAGGGGATCAGCTGCCTCCTTTCACGTGTTAGGCCTTTTTTCCCCAACGCAAACCAACACTCGTGTCTCCTAAATGGGACCATGGACTGTTTTGGTTGTTTGGGGGCTGAAAACACCTCCAGCAGGCACCTCAGGGCTGGTTATTAGGCCACAAATGTTTGGTCCTCATCCATGTGACACCAGCAGGACCAGTGGGCACGCTTGAGGATGTGGGGGTGTGGTCCCAGTTTGCACTGGTCAGATCAGCCCCGGGGTCAGGGGGCGATGATCAGCCCCGGGGTCAGGGGTGACCCAGGCTGGCCTGGGTGCTCTGATCCTGGAGCTCCTGGTGTGTCCAGGGCTGATGCTGGTCCTGACCCAGCCTTGTCTGATTCCAGGTTGGCAACAGTGGTCTTCAGGGTCTTTGGGGCCTGAGCTCGCCCTAGCGTACGTGCACTGTGCTGGGCAGCAATGGCAGCGTTGGGGCCTAACCCTAACCTGACCCTGACCTGACCCTGATCCTGGCCTGACCCTGACCCTGACCCTGCCCCTAACCTGACCCTAACCTGGCCCTCACCTGCCCCTGGCCTCTACCCTGGCAGGGTGTTTCTCTGCTCTCTGGGGCTGACAGCAGCTGTTCTGGCGTGTGTATGTGTGTATGTGTGTGTGTGTGTGTGTGTGTGACACTAAGTGCTGTCTGAGGCTGACAGGAAGCTGAATGGAGATCTGCTGCTGTAGCGACCTGCTCACTCATCCCCCCAGGGCCTCCAGCAGAGACTGAGCAGACAAGCAAACTGGCTCCAGCAGAGAGTGAGCAGAGAGCCGGTCTGCTGACCGGCTGCTGCTGCTGCTGCTGCGGCGGCGGCGGCGTGCACGTGTCCCGGTTGCAGGGTTGCAGGCGAGCGCGTCCTGTCTGCACGGTGATGCTTGTGTGGCGCTTCTGTTGAGGCGGTCACCAACAGCTGACTGGCAGGCTGCTGCAGCAGGCAGGAAGGGACGCCTCACTGCTGCTACTGTCAGGTCAAAGGTCAACAGTGGGCCAGAGGGTCAGGCCGGTGTTGAGGAGGGTTTGACTGCGGCGCTGCACAGGCTGCTGCTGCCTTTGCTGCCTGCTGTTGCTGGCCCAGATGGAGGCCTGCGCTACGCCCGTCTCACCTGCCTGCAGGCTGCTGGTGTGTGTGTGTGTGTGCTTCCCTCTTTGGTTGCTGGCTCTTAACCTCCGCATCAGGAACTGGATGAACCTGCGCGATGCAGAAAGCGGGAAGGTGCTGTGGCAGGGCACCGAGGACCTGTCCGTCCCCGGAGTGGAGCACGAAGGTAATGCCTCCACAGCACCACCCGCAGCCGCAGACAGTCCAGTGCTAGCTTCTGCTCACGCCTCATCCTCTCTTCCACCAATTTGTTGGTAAAAGCTGAAGAAGGCCTCCTAGGTGGAGGAGAGAGGAGATGAGCTGCGAGCAGCATCCACCCAGAAACAGAAAGAACGCTGCCTCCACACTCAGCATCTGAGGGGATGGTGGCGGTGGTGAAGCGTTAGCGGCTGCAGCTTCACCGCCGTCTACGGCTGATTCTCTCTCCTTCCAGCTCGCGTCCCAAAGAAGATCCTGAAGTGCAAGGCGGTGTCCAGGGAGCTAAACTTCTCCTCCTCCGAAAAGCTGGAGAAGTTCCGGCTGGAGCAGAAGGTGTTCTTCAAAGGCCAGTGTCTAGAAGGTGAGTCATCTGATGATGGGAGAGCCTCTGGTGGAGCTGCTTCCCTGGTGAACCCCCCCTCCCTTCCTCCGCCCAGAGTGGTTCTTCGAGTTCGGCTTCGTGATCCCCAACTCCACCAACACCTGGCAGTCCCTGATCGAAGCGGCGCCCGAGTCCCAGATGATGCCAGCCAACGTTCTAACGTGAGTCCTCCCTCCCTCCCCCCCCCCCAGGTCAGTGGGGTCTGACGTGCAGGTGGTGCAGAGCCAGGGAAACCACGCAGGAGGTGGATGTGCTGGTTGCTGCTGGTGCTGATGCTGGTGCTGCTCTCTTTCAGTGGGAACGTGATCATAGAGACCAAGTTCTACGACGACGACCTCCACGTCAGCACCTCCAGGGTGCGCCTGTTCTACGTCTGACCTCCTGGGCCCCTCCCTCCTCCCTCCGTGTGGACTTCCTGTCAACCCGTAGTTGTCCCCGGCAGAGCAGAGCAGCTTCCTGGACGGAGCGTGGGCGGCTGCAGCTCCGTCCCTGCTCATCCTCCCTCTGAAAGGCCACGGCTGCTGGAGCCGCGTGGAGAGCCCGCCATCTTTGCCCCTCAGAAGCTGGGTGTTCCTCAGGAGCAGAGCTGGACCGCTGCAGCGCCGCTCCATGTCTGCTTCTCCCTGATGTCCTCTCTGCTCCTGACTGGCTCCTGTCTCGCCTGTCCCGCTGGTGACCTGGGCCGTTAGCCAGGCTGTTGAATGCGGGACGCAGGTTGACGTTGACTCTGGTCTGGTGTCTCTGGTGTCTCTGGTGGTCTCTGGTGTCCCTGCTGTCCCTGCTGTCTCTGGTGGTCTCTGGTGGTCTCTGGTGTCTCTTGTGTCTCTGGTGTCTCTGGTTTCTCTGGTGTCTCTGAGGCCCACTGTCACACCTGTGGACGCTGCAGCAGCTTTCAACCACGTCCTCACGGCCTGCCGTTGGCGTGAGGACGTCCCGCCTGTGGGACGTGCAGCAGGGACACACGGGGAGCAGGAGCACGGCGGACTGCTGCTGACGGCGCTGAGGAGACGGGAACAGAGACGTCTGATGGAGAAGCCTGAGCGTCTGGAACACCTTCATCCTCATCATCAGCTCTCCTCGTCCGTGCTCTCAGAGGCTCCTCGGAGCTCTGAGCGGACGGAGGCAGGAGGAGCTTCAGTCTCTCCATCCAGGGGTCCAGCTGGGACGCAGCTGCTTTTTATAAGGGACTTCCCATCACATTCTTCATTCGTGTGTTTTTTAGCTGATCTGCTGTGTAATATAGGTGTGTTTTTATTCTGAGAGTTGTGGATTAAAACCATCCAACGGTGTCAGAGCGGGCTGCCTGGTCTCCTTTAAACCTGGAAGGAAAGGCAGGTGTGATCTGACAGCAGACGTTCAGCTTCCTCCACCAGGGAGGAGCTGCAGCGTCGCCGTTGGTAACGTCTCCCCCCAGCAGCCTGGACTGAGGACAGCCCCCCCAGGATGAGCTCCAGTTTGGAGGGGGCAGGCTGGCCTTGGTGAGAAGAGGAGAGCAGGTTCCTCTAGAGTTCCTGCCCCAGGATTGAGCAGGAGGTGCAGCAGTGGAAACCTGCCCACCCCCACTGCTGGGGGCTCCATCCTCTGAGCCTCCAGACGCTTCCACACCATGGACGCCACCGCCGCGCCCCAGGAGGAGTCCAGGACGAGCCCGGGAGGAACCCGGGACGAGTCCAGGATGGCCCCAGGACGAGTGTGTTCCAGGACAATCTCCACCTTGACCTCTGCTGAGCCTCGTTAGCGCTGCAGGCTTGGCCAATCTGGTTAGAGACTGCACCTGCTTCTCCGCCCTGTGGTTGGTTCTCCTTTGACCCGCGGTGGCGTTTCACTGCTCCAGGATCAGCCTGGCTGGGTCACTCAAGCTCTCTACTGACAGGCTTTATTTGCCCACACGTCCCATAGTTAACCTGTGTAGCTGGCGTTTCCACAGAAGTGCACGTGCACATTAGGACAGTAAATTAAGAGGCAAATTCCAGATTTTCTGTAGCTGCTTTACAGCAGGAGGGTGGTGGTTTAGGACTGTTTTGAAAGATGTAAATCTAAGTAGCAGCGCCACCTGTAGGAAGACAGAGGAGGTACGGAGTAAAAGATCTGCTGGAAGAAGAATCTGGACTTCATGCTAGCAGCAAATTCCAAAGGAAAGACGTGAGATGAGTAAATGTGTGAGATTCAGTGTTGATCAGGTTACAAGAAGGAGAAAGATCCCAGCGCATGTGCAGCTGGTCCAGGAGCGCTCTTTATGAGCCACAAGTGTGTTTGTGTTTCAGACGGATGGAAGAGCAACTAAACCTGCAGGGCCTCGTGCACAAAGGCTCCACGTACGTGCACGTTTCTCCTGCTTGACCTGCTGGTGACACTCACAGCTGGTGCTGGGAACCATAATAATGTGGAAGGCCATTCATTGGCGTCAGGCCGAGTTAGGCTAAAATTCAAATTACATTTGCACCATAAATGTAACAATGCGAGCGAACGGGGCCTCTTTAACACCTGGAACTGAAACTGAAACGCATCGAATAACACTTGACCACATGTATGTGTGAATATGACCCTTCAGGCCAGTGATGAGACAGTTTGATCACATTCATGTTCTGATCTGGATCCACAACAAAGGAAGAAAGCACAAAACAAAGGCTGAAAAAAAAATCTATGGGGCCTGGAGGCGAGGGGGGCCGGTCTCTGTGCAACAGTGACGCCTTGTGGCACATCTGCGCTAATGCCGCTGCTCAAACTAAAGCAGAACATTGGAATTTTTTGGTCACAGGAAAACCCCCCCGCCCGTAATTACTGTCCTTCACACAACCTCACAGGATTCTGAGGAAGCAGCAGCACCACCTCCTCCACCTCCACCAGCAGCAGCAGCAACCAAATGCGCACAGGCCTGACAGGTCAAAACTGCTAATGGAGGCTGTTGGAAAATAATTTTATCTCCAGCAAAAATCGGGTGGTTGATTCTTTATTCTGTCAACTACCCGCCTCAACGTGAAGCAACGGCTTCTCCCTGTTCTCAGGTGTTGTTGTAGGAGGGCCAGATCCAGGTCTAGATACCACTAACTCACCCAGCACCTACGGCGAGGGAGAGGCCATCAAAAGGTGGTTGAACCAGTTTGAAAGATCTGTTGAAAGGTTTTCACCCATCCTAACCCGGAACCACCAAACAGCAGTTCAGAGCACCACCCTTTCTGGATGGTGGTGCTTGAGAGCACTTGGACTTCTGTCTTCTGTGCTTCTCGTTAATTATCCATAATAAACACCAAGTTCAATCTGGGTCTCCATATGTGGCACAAAGACTTCCAGGCTCCAGAGCAGTGATCAGCTTTGCTTGCACAACGTGCCCCCGGGCAGAACCGTCACCTGATCAGCAGCCAGTACTGAATCAGCTGCCTGGTGGAGGAGGATGCCGGCCCGAACCTGTGGATGTAGGACAGGAAGGTAAAGGAGCAAACAATCAGAGAGCCTTTGGAGTCGGACTTCCAAAATTACCACACATGAAACACCATCATTGAGTTCACGAGGAGGGCTACTGGTAGCCAGTGGGCTAAATGCCTTTTAGTTCATTCTCCAGGCTGGTGTTAATCTAGGCTGGTGTTAATCTAGGCTAGTGTGGAGCACAACGTGCAGAAAGAATTCCAGTGGGTTCAAATTTTTAAAACCCTGCAACAGTGACAGTGTGTCTGTCTTTGTTCCACCAAAGGAACAACAGAGTACAGGCTAAAAGCTCGGCTGCCCTGTGGTCCAACAATGAGGTTCAGATGTTTTTGAGCTGTGCAGCAGATTGACCTTGTTTACTGCAGCCAGACCTTCTGGCCCGGGCCCTGTCCACCTAGCCACCCTGCTCCGTCCTGAGGGTCCCTCTCCACCACTCAGGTCAGCAGCTCAATCTTTGTTTCCTGTTCCTAATTCAAAAAGAGGGAACTGCGCTTTCTCAGTCGCCTCTAAACGTTGTGATCAGCTCCCTCTTCACATCAGGCAGGCTGACTCACTTCCTGTTTTTAAAATATCTAAAAATACACTGCTTTCACTTTTAACCCTATATGAGATGTTGCCTTTTATTATTGCTGTTTGTCGTCTTTTATTGTACATTATTGTTACTTTTTGAACTGTTTTTGCTTAAGTCTCAGGTTTTATGTTTTCAATCTGTGTAGCATTTTACTATGATTTTTACGAGCTTTATAAACAGGTTGGTTAATTGGTCCATTAACAATTTCAAAATTTGACTCATCTGACTGAAGGACCATTTACGATTTCACTTGATTCCAACTGAAATTAGTTCAATTTAATGAGAAAATGCTTCTTGTCCTTCTCAGTCAGAACACCGATCGTGTTTTGTTCAGATCTTTTTTCATGTCTTCACTCAATAGAGCCATTCAGTTAGCATTCATTTACTGTTAGCATTAATATGTAGCGCAGCATTAAAATTCAAAAGTACAAAATGAACCAAAAATCTACATAAATCATGTATTTATGCAAAATATTATTATCCTTTAGCATACGGTCAATGTGATCATTATGAGTATTATCACAATAATAACCAGTATTATTAGCAGTTGCAATAGCAGTACTGGTTGTTAACAGCAGCAGCTGTTTGCATCATTTTGGTTATTTTCTCTGGGTTCAGCTCCAGCTCCAGTTTCCAGCGCAGCTCCAGTCCGGGATGACGCAGCAGCCCCCGTCCCGCCTCCTCTCGCCGCCATTTCAGCAGCTCCGCGCGCGTTCTCCTGTGATGGCGGATGCTAAAACACCACAGTTGAGCCTTGGAAAACAAGGATTTGTCAACGTCCTAGCCCAAGAGTCTGACTCCCATGACGATCAAATCAAAATATTATCAAATTGACCCTTAGTACTCATCTCCTTAAAACGGGTTGTGAAAAGCATGTCAAAGAAATGCCGTGACAATAAAAAGATTATGGGTTCATTCGAACCTCTACTGAGCCCAGTTGTTTGAGAGGTGACACTTCTCATAATAACAGATGAAGCTGCTTTAACAACCGTTTACTACCACGTAAACAGCAGGTTAGATTATGTGGCTGATTCATGACCGTAATGCTGTCCGAAAATCGATTGAATTTTTTTTTCTCCCAACTTTGTCTTGCTAATTCAGTGTTTTTATGTGGTAAGGTCTGTTTGAGTCTGTATTGCGCATCTTTGCTGGGAGCCTGGCAGCGTGAAGCCATGATTCCGCGGCCGCCTCCTTCATCGGTGACATTGCAGCTTTCCGTCGTGATCGGGTCATCAGTCACACACGTCGCGTCCGGCTGCCCCCTGCTGCCCCCTGCTGGCGTAGGCGGAGCCTCAAGGATCGCAGAGAGTCGTGAAGGATAAACGTTATCTTAGTGGCGTTTTTAGAATCCGGGGCGTTATTGCAATGAAAGGCCGACGCGATCGCTGTCCGGTCCAGACTCCAGCACGGACATTTCCTCCAGCCCAGACTGCGCCGCCGCTCGTCATAATCCGTCTCCTTGGCAGACGGACCCCTCGTCCAATCAGATCACGCAAAGCGTCAGCTGCGCGTTCGCTCCAGTTCACCAGCCAATCAGCGGCGCCTTCTCGAGGTGCGACGCCACACGCGCCCGGAGCGCCAGCCCGCCATGTTTGGGCCACATCGCACAGCCCGACCAGCACCGAGGCGTTGATCTGGTTTCAAAAATGGACATAAATGTAGACGAAAACAAGCGTGTTTCTGCCGAAAAGCGTGAAACGGACATAATTCTTTTTTAATCGTCTACGTTTATTCTTGGTTTATTCCGTTTCTGGTTTTATTGTCTGCGCTGAAAGACATTTAAAACTTCTTTTTCTTTTTTTTTGAACGCAATATGGATGACTGAAAGCTGTCGTGTTCCATTTCTTTCCAGTCCTTCTTCCCTGGCTCCCTCCCACCTGTCTGCCCTCCTTTAATTCCCAGCCCTGCCTCTCGTTCTTCTCCTCCTCCATTCCTTCATCCAGTCCCTTTTTCTCCATCTCTTCCAGCGGTCTCCGCTCATCAGTCTCCTCTGTCTTTTTCTGCCACATTACAGACAACCTGATTATTTATTTTAAACTAATGCAATTTCTAAAAGAGAAACATTGCACCCAGTAGCTTCGTTTGTCTCAAAATGTTGACATGACAATGTTAGAAAAAGACTGCAATGGCCAAACGGGAGAGTAACAGTAATTAAACGTTACTGTCTGCGTATGTAGTACTGCTATAAAACTTCACGTGTGGTGGTACTAATTTAAAGTTAGGTTGGTGTTAATAAAGTCAATGTGTGTAGCTACTAAGAATATATTCCGTAAGCCGAGGTCAAATGATGTAAACCGTGAAATGATGTATCACAATACAACTGCAGAGGAAAACGTGAACCCGAAGTCTCAGAACCATCAGGCATGATTGAAAATCACTACTTGACATAAAGGTGACTGAATTCAGGAGAGCCAGGTATGATGCCAGAGAAACCTTCTTAATGATGATGTTCCACAAGCTGTTTTCTACCCACCAGAGGGTCGAAGGTGAGCCTCAACAAACCCAGACTCCCACCATGACACACATGGCATCAACAGTGATGTCACAACCCTCAAAGCAACATGAAAACTAGATAAACCAGTGGTTTCAATCAGCAGCAACAGCTGGAAGCCGGTTCAGGTGACATCCCTGCCTCTGGATGGTTCAGGTTCTGGGGTGTTTGGCTGTTCCACAGCTGTGCTGGCAGTGATGGAAACCACGGTTCATTGTCAGGAACCGGCTAGATGGACTGTGCTTATATGGTGCTTTTCTAGTTATCTTTGAGCACCGGGAGCGCCGGACTTTACCAGTCTGCTTTCACTCTTTCACACTCCTATTCACAACCAGTCAGCAAGTAGTTGTTCGCACACTGAAGACGGCTTCAGGAGCTATCTCTGGGTTCGGCGTCTTGCTCAAGGACACTTCCTCGTGTCGTATGCAGAATCTTGCTCAGACACTCTGGATGCAGGGGTCTGGGATGGAACCAATATCTTTGGACTTTTTCAAGACCTTTTCAATAAAATGGCCCTATCATTTACGATGTGATGAGGATTGTAGAGCTGATGTGAGCTTTGCTGCAGATCCTTGAGTCCATGCAAAGGGCACATCTACTACTGAGTTTATCTGATTTCTGAATAGGTCTGCCACGTCCAACTGCAGCCCCAGTCATCCTTTTAGTCATACCAGCATTGGTTGCGGTAAAACAGCGTCATTTTTAAACACCAAAAACAACATGTTACAAATGAGATGACAAGCATAACTTCCCCAACCTCGGAACCACCTCACTTTAACTGGGCTTGCATCTGAAAGAGAGCTGTGTTTGTGTTTGACTGGATCCAAAACATGAGTGAATACTTCTGAGGACTATTCAAGTTATGAGTCCTCATACTGAGAAACACGTGTGATGCAGCAACCTTTACGGCACCTTTATATTCACTATTCATGCTATATAAATGTTTTATGGTTAAACCTTCAGCCCTTCAGATTGTCTGCCTAAAAGTTTTACCCCCAAGGACAACCTGAGTAAATTCTCCAAGTTAGAACATCCGTATATGGGGAGAAACACACACACACACAAACACACACACACCCTTGTACTTCTATCTTTGTAAGGACTTTCACAAGCATAATGTATCCCCCGCCCTTACCCTGATCATAACCATCCCAGCTTACCCCCCTGCCCTGACCCTAACCCTGACCTAAACCCTTAACCTTCTAGCCCCAAACTTAAAACCCAAACCCCAACTCTGAAACAGGTCTCAAGTTGTGAGGACCGGCCCAAATGTCCTCAACAACAAGTATTTTGGTTCTGAGTATGTAGCAAATACAACGCGCGCGCTCTCACACACACTCACACACTCACACACTCACACTCACACACACACACACACACACACACACACACACACACACACACACACACACACACACACACACACACACACACACACACACACACACACACACAAGCAGAAGGATGCCTATTGTTTGCTCTGACCAACTGCAGGCCGGATCGTTTGAAGCAGCTCCACCAATCAGCGCGCCCTCGCGGACACCTTTCCCCGCCCCTCGCTCTATAAATGGCGCAGCTCCGTCGGAAGGTACGCCGTTGGGCTGCAAGAAGACCATCGCTGTAATCCACGACTGGAAGGGCAGTTTACGTGTCTTTTATCGGTTTTGCAGTTGTGTGACTGGATAATACTTTGCTTTATTCCCATCATGGCGGACACTAAAGTGGAGGGCAGCGGAGAACTGAGCGCGAAGGTAGGGAAACGACATTGTTTTTCACCGCTGCTGTTCTGGAGCTTCTCTGTACCAGACTGTTAATAAACCTGTTTCAGGAGCCGCCGGAAAGGTTCTTTGTTTGGTTCCAGACAAAAACATGATTGATTGCGTTGAAATGAGCGGTGAACCCGAGTCACCGGGAGTGCGCGGAAACAGCTGTGCTGGGGAGGCAGGTTGATGTTGTCACACAATGAAACCCCCAACAGTCGGAAGAAGCGTGGACCCGAGCCCCCGAAGCTCCGAGCCCGGCCCGGGGCTCACTCTGCCGGGCTGGAGCCGCTGCCGACCTCCGCTCTGCCTCCTCCGCCGAGCGGAGCCTGGTGCGGGATTAGCGCCCGTGTGCGGGACCGCGCAACAATGACACACACGATCGATCATATTTCCAGTTTAATAAACATTCTGATCCGTAAATCCTTTATTCCTAATGGTATTTTACTTTGCGCTGCAGACACGTAATTTGCGACTTTCAGCAATATTTATGGCTAATAAATGTCACTCTTGTGGCTTCGGGGTGTAAACTTAAAGGGTTCGTCGTGAATGAGCGCGATTATTGCTGCTTATTTCGCCATAATGTGCTGATGGCAGCATCGATAGGTGGTGTTTATTCATGTTGGTGTGGGTATATCCCCCACACGGCTCGGCTGCCTTCCTCCTCCTTCATTATCCTCATTGTCTTTTATTCAAGGACTGTTTCGATCTGTCCAACGCTTCCACGGGACTGATGACTGAGATAAACGCCAAAATTGTCGGCAGTGAAAACGTGCATAGTTGCTGGAAGTCGGCGGCTCTAGATGGAGGTCCAGATTAATCCATGTTAATATGCCTCATTCCGGCGGTGAGAGGCTCGCTCGGCTTCACTGGCGCAGAACACACGGAGGGAAACCACGGGCTCAGAAAAGGAGAAGGGAGTGAAAGAAGATGTGTTCCAGAAGAGCTCAGCCTCTCGTGGGGGGCTTTCTGCCTGTGAGAGTTCCGGAGCGTGTGCGCGTTCCGGCGGTGCCGCGGTGCTGGTCACCTTCACCGGGGCTGTGATAAACACTCGGGAGCCGCTTTAGAACCAGACGCGGAACGCTGAGCAGCCTGATCCGATTTGCCTACACTTGCTCTAATTAGCTGGGAGAACAGGACCGAGGGCTGCTGGGAGTTGTAGTCTCAGCGCGGGCGCCAGTCGCCCCGCACCATTATGTCTGCGCGGAGGGCGTCGAAGCCCCGCACCGACTGGGCAGCCTCCGCCAACGGTGTCAGGTTTCACCCCGCCGGGCGGAGCCGGGGAGGTTCGACGAGCGCACCAATGGGAGGCGAGCGCGTGAAAGCGCCGCCTGTTTGGAAAGACGGCGTGCAGCTGGTGTTCATCCGCAGAGGATGAAGATGGAGGGAGAGCGCCGAGCGACGCGACGGGCAGCACCCGTGGAACCCGCAAAGATCCGCCCGGGCTGCCAACCCGCAAAGATCCGCCCGGGCCCCGCTCCTTCCACCGCAGCCTGACTCACGCGCATCTGTGCGCTATCGATCCGCGCACGCATGAAAATAAACACTGGTGGATGTTCGGTGCTGCTTCATGTGCTTCGTCGATATGTTGACTGTTTCATCCCAGTTGACGGTTTTCAATCTGAAGTGTCGACTTGAGTGAAATATGAGCAAAATAAAAGGCAGATTTGCTTCTGGTTCTGTGAAGAACTGAAGGTTAAATGGTTGAATTCCCGCCATGTTTGTATGTATATTTAATAGTCACTTTAGGCAAAGAAGCACTTTGTCCCATTAATATGATCTAGTTTAACAGATGAGTGGAATGATGCGCAGCCAGCAGCTAAGGGGTTAATAAGTAGTTATTTTGAGCTTCAGAGCACAAACAATCAAGGAACACAGGGAAGAAAGGTGTGTGTTTCAAATACAAACATCAATTACTGCAACCTGTGCTAATTTTCATAAATGTGTGTGTGTGTGTAGGATCTGAAGAACAAGAAGCAGTCTGAAGACACAGAGAACGGAGAGGAAGCTGCTGCCAATGGCAAAACTGTGAGACGCTCTCCTTGTTCTGGGCTCAAATGATCCACAGTAGTTCTGCTCACCACTGAAACTGTGTTACATCACGGCAGGACGAGAAGGATGCCGATCTGCACCAGGCAGAGGAGGATGAAGATGATGAAGAGGGTGAAGAGGATGAGGAAGATGGAGATGGAGATGGTGAGTGTTAGCCTGCCACTTGTTGGTGACTGTGTGGAACTGCAGGAGCAGGTTCAGGGACCTGTCAGCTCAGCCGGTGGAAACGCGTGACAGGTGCAGCGAGGTTGGAGAAGCCTCCTGAGACTGAACGCAAACTGGACCAGTTAGCAGAGCTGAACCAGGAGAGCACGGCTCCACCACCAGCACACATTAACAGGAGCTACAAGAAACTACATACACGCACGTGCGCATGCATGTGGATACATTAATGAGTGTCTCACATCAGCCACGTGGTCAGGTGAAAAGTAATCAGATACGCGGGTGGTCTCATGGGCTTCACGCTTCTGTGATCTTCAGGTGACGAAGACGACGAGGACGATGACGATCTGGATGGACCAACAGGGAAGAGAGCAGCTGAGGAGGATGACGACGATGAAGAGGTTAGGAGGTTTTTCTGTCAACCAGGGTCTGAGTGAGGCCTTTAGAGTCCATGTCAGTTTAAAGTCCAGTCAGCCCTCAGACTGTTTGTGCAGCGACCTCGCTGAGCCAGTGAAAAACCAGCCAACAAAGTCCTACCTTCTCATTGGCTGCTTCGCTGATCTGTAGGCATATATGTGTCCGAAAGACATGCGCAGTACTTTTAAATTGGTCTTGAAATCCTCTTTGTGCTGTTTCCTGCAGGATGAAGTTGAACCCAAGAAACAGAAGACAGATAAGTAGCTCTGTGGAGGACCCCCCCCCATTGAGCAGCAGCCAGTTTTCCAGCAAACCTTCAACACCTCAGTCCTCCCTTCTTAAAAAGTTTTAAAACAGAAAATGTGTTTGTATTTTTATTTACATTTTATATTTTTGTAAATATTGTAAGGGGTTTGGCCATTTTGAACTAGCGATGCGTCTGGGTGTCAGGTGGGCTGGTTGGTGCTCCGCAGACATCCCAGCGCCCCTGCAGCCGTCCACCCTGAAACGACCAGTAAAGCTCCCAGTCTAGCGTTCCGTCCACATTCAGCTGGTCTCATCATAGGATGGTAGTGTCAGTAGGAACTGAAACAAAAGCAACATTTTTAGTCTGTACGAGGTTTTAAGAATATGATTTCCTGTCTGTCATAAACAGATTTGAATGTGTTCTGTAAAAGTTTTGTTAAACAATAAATCTATTTTGTTTGTAAGTGTGTTAGTTTCTTCCTGTCAGAGGTTTTATCTCGTGGTGGCAAGAAGAAGCAGGCGAAGCAGCGATGTGGAGTTTCCAACAGTGAGGCGCGCTCGCCTCCGTCCGCTGGCTTCCTGCTCGCTTCACAACCAGTTTAGAGGTCATTCGTTTGGATTTCTATATCTCATTAAGCTCCTGGAGGCTAAATGATCATATGCCATGTGGTTGAGGATTATTGACAATTGTTGAAGACTTCATACTTTTAAATATATTCATCTTGTCAGGTTGCATCTGTCCTGGATGACAGTATCAATAAAACTTTGTTGAAAAGAGCCTGGAGCTTGTGTGTGTTCTTTCAGCCGTGAGCAGATCCCCAGCATCACTTAGCCTCTGCGCCTCACACACACACCGGATCCCTGCTCTTTCTGTCAGACGGGTGCTGGGCCTCAGGGCTCGCTGGACCCCTGAACCCGGTCTCACGCACCTGTGGTCCCTGAACCCGGTCTCACGCACCTGTGGTCAATCGTTTACCAGCTGGGCCCAATCAGAGGGCAGCCTACAACAGGAGGCCCTTCCACGGTGGACAGAGCAGCAGTTCCGAGCCAGAGAAAGGATCTGCTGCTGGAGTGTGTGAGGTTTTGAGTGTCTTCAGGAAGTCCAGATCTACCGGTCTGTGGTAGCGAGTGGGGGGGGGCAGCACGCCTGGACAAACAGAAGAGGAAGCAGCCCCAGTCGTGGACAGCCTGACAGCTGTGGCAGAGCGCTGGACCAGCTCCTGTCCATCACACAGCCCCAACCATCCGCTGCACAGCGCCACCTGCAGGCAGAGGAGCAGCTTCAGGGACAGGCTGCCCTCACTCCTGATCCAGGACAGAGGAGATCCTTCCTCCCCACACCATCCAGCGCTTCAGCACCTCACAGGGGGGGGGGAAACAAGGTAGAGCTGGACCTACACACACCACACACAAACACACCCACCTGCTGGACTCTAGTGTGAACAGACGCATGTGGCATAACTGCTACACTGTTGCCGAGCACTGTGACTCTACTTTTAATCTCTATGAGGCTGTATTTTCTAAAATCCATCAGAGTCTCTGCACATCACAACTACAGTCTGAGCACGTTGTGGTTTCAGTATTTAGTGTTTTAGTTTAAGTGTTTTAGTTTTAGTATTTAGTGTTTTAGTTTTAGTATTTAGAGTTTTCCTCCTGCTGGCCTGTAGTGGACGGTTGCTGCACGGCCACCACCCTCAGTGAGGAGGTGGAGGAGCGGTGTTTGGGCCGGAGCCCTGGGCAGAGAGCTGCTCGGCCCCTGCAGGGTCCCTGAAGGTGTGAAAGTGACCTCGGAGAAGTGTGTGGACCTTCTGACTGACCACGGTTCAACAAGAAGAACCGTGATCTCTGCATAAAATCACCTTCATGCACGACAGCGCACCATCTCCTGGTGCAGGGGCCACCCCTGGAAACAGGGGTGGCCCCTGTGGGGCACCCTCAAGCAAAAGCTCTGAGGGTGGAGGCTGCTCACGTCCAAACAGCAGCTCTGGGACATCCTGTCGGGCAGGACGTTCCAAATGTCCCCTGACCTGTTGAGACGCTTTCCTGTGAGTGAATGTGCCTAATGACCGTTTCCAGGTCTCAAACCTAGAAAACGTCCTCCAGCTCTGCTGTGGTTCATCGCTGGGACGGCGGTGTGGAGGGTGGAGCCCACCCAGCTGCTCCAGAAGGTTGGCTCTGCAGCGCTCCACCCGCTCCACCCGCTCACCTTCTGCAGCCAGAATCAGGCTTTGCGCCAGAAGAAGAAGGACAGCACAACAAGAGTCAGAGCACTTTTATTGCTGAGCACTGGTCTCTGGGTGGTGGACGTGTCCTGGATCAGGGAGCCAGAGGGAGAAGCCGGGATCCGCACCGCCACCGCTGCAGCGGCCTCACGCAGGGATGCGGCTGCGCAGGTACTCCATCACCGCATCCGTCCCTTTGGCCACGATAGCTGCTCGAGGAGCGCGGAAAGGGTTCCCCTCCAGACTGAGACACCTGCGGGACAGGACGGGGTCGCGTGAGCTGGACACCAGAAGCAGTCCCAGACCTCTGCTGGTCTATTTTAGACACACACCTGAGGCTGGTGCACAGGCCCAGCTCGGGCGGGACCTTCAGCACGTCATTGTTGGACAGGTCCAGAGTGGACAGACTCCCCAGCTTCATCAGGCCGCTGGCATCCACCCCGTCCACCTGGTTGTTGCCAAGCATGATCGTCTCCAGGGAAACAATGTGATAGAGGACCTCGGGGAAGGATTTGAACCTGTCATTGGCAGAAAGACACATGAAGGCGAGGCCCGGTCCCGAGACGTCCCGGTCCCGAGACGCTGCTGATGAGTGGTGTGCATCTCATTTGGGGCTGCAGAAGCCTGCAGAGGGTCAGAGACCTGTTGTGGTTCAGGATGATGGAGCGCAGGTGTGCCAGGCTCTTCATCTCTGCGGGCAGGTCCACCATCTGGTTGTTCCTGGAGGAGCCGAAGATGCATCAGCAGGAGCTCTACTCCAGCAGCAGAACAAGACGGGACAGAGCAGGAACCAGCAACCACTGGAGTCACAGCAGCTGGGTACACGTGCACGTCCCTGAGCGTGTGTGAGTGTGTGTGAGTGTACCTGAGGTCAATATGTGTCAGCTGCAACAACCCACAGAGGGGCTGACAGCTGCTCAGCCTGTTGAAGGCCAGGTTCACGTCTGACAACGAGCTCTGCAGCTCCAGAAGCCTGCAGAGAAGAAGAGGAAGGAGAAGAGGAAGGAGAAGAAGAAGGAGGTGTGCGAGCGCGTGCATGTGTGTCAGAGCGTGTGCGCGTGAGCGTGTTCGTGTATTTGTGTGTGTGTGATCGTGTGCGTACCTGGAAGGTACTGCAGTCAGCAGGTTCTTGCTGAGGTTCACAGCAGTGACACCGTGGTTCACAGCAGCATCGAAGAGCTCATCTGGAACTGCAGAAGCCTGCTGCTCACTGCACACAGGAGACAGGAGTCACAACCACCCACAGGTGGAGTCACAACCACCCGCAGGTGGAGGTCAGAACCACCAACAGGTGGAGTCACAACCACCCGCAGCTGGAGGTCAGAACCACCAGCAGGTGGAGGAGAACTGCATGCCTCCAACGAGATGCGCTATTGTAAAAGCAGAGTCCAGCAGACATGCAGGCAGCAGTCAGCAGGGAGACAGTCAGCAGGGAGCAGCTGTGTGTGGTGGTGTTCTGGACCCCTGAGACTGTCCAACCCTGGAACCTCAGCAGATATGAGGCCTCTGCTCCAGGACCATCATCCACCCTGCAGACGCCGTCAGCAC
Source organism: Arothron firmamentum (assembly GCA_016586285.1). Lineage (NCBI taxonomy): Eukaryota > Metazoa > Chordata > Actinopteri > Tetraodontiformes > Tetraodontidae > Arothron > Arothron firmamentum. Next base: position 16,767 of record BJFM01002769.1, read on the forward strand.
CAGCCAGGACTGTCTGGGTTCTGAACACGTGTGAGATGCACACGCATGTGAGGGATGCACACGCATGTGAGGGATGCACACGCGTGTGAGGGATGCACACGCGTGTTAGACACCAGCAGAGGCAGACGGGGGCGGGTGCTGCCACCTGTGGGCTCTCACCTGAACTGCAGCATCTTCAGGGTTTGGATGTGATGAACATTGACCTTAGCCTGGCTGGGCAGCGTCATGGCTGTGGGTTCTTCATCTGCACTGGTGGGAGGAGCCTCTGAAATCAACACACACACACACACACAC
>BJFM01002769.1:45611-55623 GCA_016586285.1 Arothron firmamentum
ACACACACACACACACACACACACACACACACACACACACACACACACACACACACACACACACACACACACACACACACACAGGTGACCATTCACTCCAAGTTTTTATAGTGATTAGCTCGTGTGTGTGTGTGTGTGTGTGTGTGTGTGTGCGTGTGCGTGCGTGCGTGCGTGTGTGTGTGTGTGTGTGTGTGTGTGTGTAATCATAGTAATCAAATCAGATCTGACAGAAACAACCTGATTAGAAATGGACTGGTTAAGGAGGCAACAACAACGAGTCCAAAGACAGAGGACAGAGGACAGAGGACAGGCTGCTTCTCCGCTCGGCTGCTTGCTGCCTGGCTGCATCCAGGCAGGGCAGCGTTGTGCAGCTCCACCTGTCATGGACACCACGACTGTGCACGGCTCATTCTGAACCCGGTGGAAGTGCACGTGAAGGCTGTAGAGATACATCTATGCAATGTCCAGGACGTCCCACAGCCGAGTGTCTCCGGCTGCAGGAGGAAGGCTGTCCAGACGGGGGGCGCGCTGGCTGCTGCGGTCCACACCCACATGAGGGTGTTAGCTGGACCAGCAGCGGTGGGGACTGGCCCAAACAGGCCAGGCGGAGCCGGTCCCACAGACGCTCGCTCACACCCAGACGGGCCAGGCAGCAACCACGGCCCTGGGTCCAGAAAGACCTCATCTGGAAAGAGTCCCCATTCCTCCTGTAGCCTAGGCTGCTGTCACAGGTGTGTGTGTGTGTGTGTGTGTGTGTGTGTGTGTGTGTGTGTGTGTGTACACATTCATATATTTTCTTGCTGAAGGCCAAACCCTCTCAAACACGGACTGGACGTGTCCTGAGAGTCGCTGTGACCCTTGCCCCCCCCGTCCCCCCGTCCCCCCGGCCTGCCTTGCTCAGAGGTCCGGCAGGTGTCTCAGNNCCCCCCCCCCCCCCCCGCCTTGCTCAGGGGCCAGGCCGCTGACGGGAGCTGGTGCTTCTGCTTGGACGAAGGTGAACGGTGGCGTCCAGCTCGTGCCTCTGCATGGTGCTGCTTTGGTCGCTGTGCTGACCTTTGACTGCATGACTGTCCTCCTCCTGTCCCGCTGTGTCCCGGCTGCTCCCGCACCTCCTCCTGACCCTGTCCTCTTCTCTCTGTCCCAGCTGGAGGACATCTCTGCCTATTTAACCGCAGAGCCGTTGCTGAACTTACGCTGTGCGCGAGAGCTCCTGGAACACATGATGTGCCTTGCATCTGATGGAGGCGCAGAAACGTCCTCAGAGAGGACGAAACTGTCCGCTGTCCCGCTTTACAGACGCTTTTTATACACCAAAGCTGCATGATCGCTGGCCATTAACCAGTTCACCGTTTGGGCTGAGACATTGTCCTGCTGCAACCAGCATGCATGACGCTTCAGTGAGGGACTCCATGACACGAAGGAGCGTCCCCGGAGACGGCTGAAGTCAGTGAGGGACTCCAGGACACGAAGGAGCGTCCCCGGAGACGGCTGAAGTCAGCTGCTCCGCTCACACAGGCAGCCCTCTGCTGCCAGCGCTCCTGTGCTTTCAAAAACACTGCAGCTTGGAGGTCAAGACCATCTGGAAAAAGTTAGTTTCATCCATTCATTCTTCCAACCATCCATCCATCCATCCATTCATTCTTCCATCCATCCATCCATTCATTCTTACATCCATCCATCCATCCATCCATTCATTCAGTTCACTGTTGCTTACTCTTAACCTGGGTCACTAATGGTAGAGAAGCCTCTCCAACAGCCTGTGTGCAACACCCGGACACACCCTAGACAGGACACACACACACACACACACACACACACACACACACACACACAGACTGGAGCCTCCATGCGCTGATGCTGGTCATTTATCTGCTCTGATGTGAAACCCTGGTCTGGTCTTGGTGGTGGAGTTGGGGTGGAGTTGGGGGTTTCTCCGGGAGCTTCCTGACTGGACCTGCTCTCAGAGGCAGAGTTCTGATCTGCTGCTTTGTTTTTTTTACAGTTGCAGTTTTCACAACTTTGACTGGTCATTTCAGATGTCTGCAAACGTGCATGTGACTCTGAGCATGTGAGCCCAGTCAGAGAGGCTCCATATCTGTGTGCTGTCCATCCAGATCTGATTTTGAATGTTCTCGATCTCTTCTTCTCTGGCTCCGTACGTTTCCAATCACCTGAGTGCAAATCACAGGTTGCTCAGGTGACCCTGACAGGCTGCTGATGCTGACTGTGCTGCCTGGACGCTGTTCTGAAAGCTTTACTAGAAAATAAAGCCAGTTGCACCCAGCGGACCTCAGAGGGCTTTTTTCATGCGTGTGTTGCGGCTGCGCTGAGAGGTTTCTGGACTCTCTTCACGGCTGTTCCTGGACCGTGTTGTGAGGTGGCTGCAGCCAGGCAGCCGGGGGCTGGAGGAGGGGCTGCTGCTGCTGGAGGACAGCCTGCTGACGGGCCCACCGCCAGGACGCCGCTGCAGGAGGCAGAAGGAGAGCGTCCAGACTCACACAGCAAGACCCTGGTCTGTCCATGCATGTTCTGCAGTCCTCCATGTATTAAACGCCTCCTCAAACTCACACTTTGGCTACAATTTGAACTTTTTGGAATGAATCAGCCTCTTTGCTGTCTGGTTTGCTTGATTTTCAGTCTGCACATCAAACCAGGACAAAAACGTGTCCTTTCGTCCTCGTCCTTTCAGTCTCCGTCCCATCGCATGGCTCAGGTTTGATGTGCTGCCTCACGGCAGTGACACACGACCTCTGGAGCTCCTGGTCAACCTGTGGCTCCATGTGAGGAGCTCAGCAGGTTCAGGATGAAACCCTCTGAAGAGACCGAAGCTGCCACTGAAACCTTCTCCTCAAGGTTACAGTGGCAGTGTTTGAGTTTGACTTTCTACAACATGAGAGTGAAAAGGGGAAAGAATGAGAACCTCAGGAGATCTGAGGCCCTTAGATACCTTCACTAGCCTGATGAGAATGAAAGTATTGATGCCCACACAGCAGGAGACTGCAGGAAGACACACCTGCGCAGATATGACCTTCACATATACGACCTTCACAGATACGACCTTCACTGAGGAGCCATCAGCAGAAAAGCTCTCCTCATCCTCACCACCAGCGTCAGCAGCAGAAGTTTGCTGAAGAACATCCAGACAAGCCTGATGTGTTTAGGAGACACAGAACTTGGTGGAAAGAGCATCTGTCCAACTGAAGCATGTGGGTGGACCATCATGCTTTGGGTGGTGTTGGGGACACGGGGACATTTCACAGGGACAGGGAAGAACGGATTCAACCAAGGTCCAACAAATTGTGGAGGCAAACAGTAAAGCTGAAGTGGGACAGAGGACGGCTCCTACAGATGGATGATGATGCTCAACACACCTCCAAATCCAGCATGGAGCAGCTCAAGAGGCTGCAGCTGGAGGTTCTTCATGGTCCTCACGCTCTCCTGACCTGGACACCATTGGACATGTGTGGACAGAGCTGAGAGGAGCAGACGGCCCAGGAAGCTGACAGAGCTGAGGACTTTAGTGGGGAAGAACGGAGGAAAATCCCTCCAACCAGAGCTGAAAGACTCTGGGCAGCTCCAGAAGCCTCTACAAGCTGTGAACTGACCACAGGGGGGCGCTGCTGGCCACTAACTATGCAGGGGCCAAACTTCTGATGAGGGGCCTTTTCCTTTGATTAAAATTAAAATGATTTTTTTTAGAATGTAAAGGAATGTTACATCTTTTGGATATTCTTTCATCCTCCAATTCTATTGAATTGTATTTATATATATTTATATAGCACCTTTTACATGAAAATGGTCTCTAGGTGCTCTCCAGAGGCAGAAACCCAGAGCCTGAACCCTCAGATAAGCACAGTGACAAGGAAAAACTCCCTTCTAACAGGAAGAAACCTTGAGCAGGACCAGGCTGACAAGGAGGAGAAGGAGAAGGAGACAGGACAGAAAGAAAAAAGTGAGAGAGAGAGAAGCAAATATACAAACATAGCAAAGATAATGTGCATAGTATTTATCTACATTCATATATCCATAATCCAGCATAGGCAGGTGCTGAGAGTGGACACTGGGTTTGTCAGAGGCCGGATCGGCTCCTGCTCTCCTGTGGGACCAAAACTGGATTGTTAACTGGATTCTCTTGGTTTGTCTGGCTGATCAGACTCCTGCTGGTCCCAACTCTGTTAAATAAAATACTAAAACGCTCCGCTGTTGGTCTTTGGTTCGTGTTGATCAGCAGAGTCTTGACAGAACAGAGTTCCTGTCTCTTTTCTCCAGTCTAAATTACTATTCCCAGATATTAGCTCTTATGCAGTTGTACTTTCTCTAGAAGTGGAAGATGGAGATCTATATGAACAGGTCACTAACTTTAAAAATAAAATGAAAACCAAATTTCAGTCCTTAGAAGCTCAGTTCTGCTTTTCTTTCTTCACATTGACTAATATCACATTTAAATATAGATGATAAAACCATTTAAATTAAGGTAGGTTTTCAGCCTAAGTAAAAAAAGTAAACAGAAAAGTAGGGTGGTGTTTTTTTAAATTTTGCTGCAGAAACTGGTCTGTCTTTTGGTTCTTGTCATCTGTCTCTGCTGTTTCTGAATGGTCTTTGGATCAGTTATTGTATTTTAAGTATGCATTATTCTTTTTTCACTGTGTTGGCAACAATGTCAGAAATATAAGGCATGATCATCTCTTGTCGTTCAACCTCGGTGGTCATTTGTAATTCATTCTCATCATAAACACTATTGTTTTTGGTCCGTGTGGTCAGCGCCGCAGTTCCACTCCAGGCCAACAGGGGGCAGTAAAGAATAAAGCGGGTCCAAAAGTCGGCGAGATCCTTCCTGTTTCCGTTTCCGGTTATGTTCTGTTGGCGGCTGAAAAAGCGCCAAATGCAAACTTACGGATTTATTAAAATTAACCTTTTTCATCTGCAAACCGTTGACTTTGCTGCGTCAAATACCTTTTATACTTGCTGAAAACATGGAGGAACTTTTCAGCAAAGTGTTGCAAGTTAACGTGAGGTGCAGAGACAGTGAGGAAAGGTAAGAGTTCCGTTTACATTCAAGTCGCTGCAGCTAGCAGGTGAGGAGCCACCGTAGCTGCAGCCAGGAGCTCCGTCTCCGCTCCAGTCCGTCTGTGTCTGATGTGTTCAGACGGCCCCACCTGTTAAAAATATCACTGTTGTAAAGTCACAGTAGAATTAACATTAAAACGTGTGTGAAGTGTCATAAATGTAACTGCTGACATGCTCTACTTCAGTTTAGGGCTGACCGTACTGCTGTTTACCTGGACAATGCTTATATTTTACAGAAAAACAAATATCCGCGTCACCATAGAGCTTCAGAAAACAAGTCAAGTTCACAAAAGAGTGAGTGATTTTGACAGTTTTTATTTGCAATTTTCCAAATGTTTCTTTGCTCATATGCATGTTTGTCTGTACTCGCGGCGGTATCAAGGTAAACAACACGTGTCCAAAACTGTTAAGAAAAAGTCACTTTTTTTGAGCAGGAGAGGAAAAACCTGTCCTCAAGCCTTGGCCCACTCCCTTTACCTTTGTTTTTGTTTTTGGAAGACGATAACTGTTCACTGACCGGAGATCTTTCCTCAGAAACAGCAGATTGTCTGAGATCTCCGGTCACTGTGGCCGCCGACTGTCCATCAAAGCTCCGGGAAGCATTGATGTCCTACCTGCTGCCCAGACCCAGCAGCCAATCAGAGGGCAGGGCTGGGGGAGGGGGCGGGGCCAGGCACATCAACAGTTGTGATGTCACTGCTGCAACCTTTGACCTTTGAGCATAGTTTATGACTTTTCTTAAAAATTCAGTCATATCTCAGCATTTGGAGTGAGATGCTGGATTGTGTGAGGCAGAGTTGTGGCTTGTTTCCAGCCATGGATGCCTGCTGTAGTTTGCAGTTTTCTTGGCTGTGAAAATTCTCCAGCTGTTATAGAAGTCAGAGTTTAAGATGCAGCAGTCAGCCGCTCTTTCTGCCTGGATCTGAGCCATCTGTCGTCTGCTTCTGTCAGGATCTTCTAGTGAAACTGACAGACGATAAAGACCCCTTCTTCCTCTTCAAGCTCTCGATATCCGAGGAGGACTTTCAGAGGTATGTATGGACAGACCTATAGCCTGAGCATTGCTCGCTTCTGAGTGACGCCTTGATCTTTTGTTGTCTTTGTCTTTGTGTAGTTTAAAGGTCCAACAAGGCCTCCTGGTGGATTTTGCATCTTTTCCTCAGAAGTTCATTGACCTGCTTAATCTCTGCTCTTCGGAACAAGAGTCGGACTCGCCAAGGTGAGGCTTCCAAATGGCTCTGAGGGCCGGTCCGACCTGCGTCGGGCCTGACTGTTCCAGTGAGTGACACTGATACTGTGCCCATTGCTGGACACGTTTGAGTCAGCACCACTGAAAACGGAGAATTAACAACGTAAACAGGAGATTTTCAGAGGTTCATTTCCATCTTCTTCTTTCTACAACAGCTTTGGGGTTTTGTTTTTTGAATGCACAACATTTCAGAAGATCTGGATCATCTGTGTTGTGTTCCCACAGGTTCCTCCTGCACGTCTCCTGTCCGTCGTCGGTGCTGGACGGCCCCGTTGACTTCAGCGTGGTGGAGACCAACGCCTTTAAACACCTAAACCACTTGTCTCTGCGGCTCATTCACGGCTCCGACAAAGAGATTAAAGAATATCTGGCGCAGTGTCTCTCATCTCTGAAGGTTCCCTCTGATTTCATGCATTAAAATGCTCTTTGATGTCACGCTTTGAGAGTTGTTGTAAATGCTCGTGTGTCTGAAGCGTGTGTGTCCACAGACTCACAGAGAGAGGAGAGCTGGTCTACCCTCAGCAGCTTTGTGTTCTGATTGTGTTGCTTGTTGTATTTAGCGAGCTGAGTGAGTGTGTGTTGCTGTTTCAGGCTGAGAAGCAGTCCCTGGAGCAGAAGCTGCAGACGACTGAGGAGAACCTGTCCAGGCAGCTGACCTATGCTCAGCAGGTGAGTCTTCTCTGCCCCCTCACATTCATTCCACGTCTTTTGCTTTGCACCATCAAAGACATGAGCAGCATCTTCACACAGTGAGCAGCTCTGAGGAAACGCTGGCAGAGCGAGCGTCTCCAGGCTCTGCTCAAGATGCTGTTTGGCTTCGGGATTTTGTGTGTCTGAGTTCCTGTTTTGATTAAATTAAACTAGACTGTAAAATGCAGCCACACTATCTTGGTGTTTCATTTCAAATTATTTGTTATGTCTGAGCTCTTGGAAATGGAAGTGTGTTTAAATTGCAGTCAGAAAGATTTCAGAATGGCAACTGTTTTCGTTGCGACCTTCGACTTTGGTCAATTTTAGGGTGGAAAGTGTTGGTTCTGCCATCAGACAGCTAAACTTGGACTGGTGTTCAGCAGACCTGCTCGGTGGAGGAACAGACAGGAAGAAAAGGTCTCCTCCCGCTCGGGCCAGAGTAACGTGGTCAGGCTGTTCTGGAGACCGGGGCCAGAACCCAAACCCTCAGCTCTGCCTGGGTTGAGGGGTCTGAATGCTGACAGATTTCCAAGTGTTACTCTTGAGTGTTTGTTTCTGGAGGGGGTTGGTGGGTGTGACCAAGTACGGAGCCCTGAGGGACACAGTTGGGATTTTCTCGTAGACCTTAACCGAGAAGACCAGGGAACTGGAGAAGCTTCGCTCCGAGTGGACGAGCCAGAGCAGCGATCTGTCCAGCCGCCATTCTCAGGAGATCCAGTCAGAAAGAGAAAAGACCTTGGAGGCAAGTTGTCCCTTCTGCTCCCGTCCCTTCCTGCCACTGACTCGGTGCTTGAACCAGGCAGCGGCAGGCTGCCTGGCGTCACGCTGTCCACGCCGGTGTCCTCCAGTTACAGGACAGGCTCCAGCAGCAGAGCGAGCAGCTGCGCCAGGACCTGGAGAGCGCTCACCAGAGGAGCAGCCAGCAGCTGCAGAGCCGGCTGGCGGAGCTGGAGGCCTCCTGCAAAGAGCTGACCGAGAGGAAGTACAAGAACGAGGCTGCCGTCCGGGACCTGAAGATCAAGCTGCTGGGGGCGGAGGAGGTGAGCTGCCGGAGCGCCTGGCATGCTGGGAGCTAGAGTTTCCACCTTCTCTTGCAGCAGGAAGCTGAGCTGAGTTGGAAGTTCTGGGTTAGAGATGGCGCTTTTGGTTCAGCTAGGATCCCTCAGAGCTTCTGGACTGGGCTGATCTCTGCCCGCTGTGTTCAGGAGGGCCAACGTCTGAAGCAGCAGGTTCTCTCTCTGAGGAGGGAGAACAGCACGCTGGACACCGAGGTCCATGACAAGGAGCGTTTGGTGAACCAGCTGCAGATGAAGGTGGCCGTTCTGGAGCAGGAGGTCAAAGACAAAGAGCAGCTCATGCGCCGCACCAAAGAGGTCCTGGAGGCTGCGCAGCAGCAGAAGGCGAGAGACGCGCATCTTCTCAGGCAGCGTGCAGCCCTGACGGTCGCAGCCGTCAGCGTGGTCATCTTCTCTGAATGTTTTCTACAGGAATCCGTGGAGGAGAATGCTGAAAGTAAAGAAGCTCAGATTAAAAAACTGGAAGCAGCGGTGAAGTCGCTGTCTGAGGAGCTGATTAAGGTTGGTGCCTCTGGCTCATTTTAATGATCTGTTAGCCGAAGGAGGAGGGCTGGTTCATGGCGTGAGCCTCCTGTCATGGCTGCTGGTCTCCTGCACTGAGTAGATTTGGACCTTTAAAGGCTGAGTATGGAACTGCACCTTCTGTCCAAACCTTCCAGGGAAACGGCATCATCCAAAAGCTGCAGGGGGAGGTTCGTGGTCTGGTTGGAAAAATCAAAGTTAAAAACAGCGTGACGGTGTCTCAGGAGAGGCTCCTGAAGGAGACGGCAGACAGGCTGCAGGCCGCTGAGCAGGAGCTGGAGAGCACTCACAAGCAGCTCCTCAGCCAGCAAGAGCAGGTATGTTGGGCCCAGACGTGCGGCCCACCTGTAGAGCTAGAGCAGAGTCTGCCAGGCTGCTGTCCCCCCCAGACCCCCCACTCACAGCGCCGGGGTCAGCTGACCTTTGCCTGTTCCAGCAGCAGCCCAACAGTGTGGCTTTCAGCTTCCTGGAGCCATGGCTGCATGTCTGCTCCTCCGCTGGCTCCTCTGTGCCTCCGTGCAGACCACACAGGCTCCAGAGCTGCAGACTCCCCTCCAGAGTGTTCACCTTTACGTTGTCATGGTTACCGTTGACTGTTGTGAGTCAGGAGAAAGCTCTGACTTTCTCAAAAGAGTATTTAAAAGCTAATAGATGTTCTGTGTCGGTCCCAGTGTTGGAAGGCTAAGAAGTGCAACCAGAAATAGCTCAGATGTGTTTTTTGTTTGTGTTTCTGAAGTCGGTCCTGATAAGTCTCACTTGTTTTGCAGGTTTTGAAGCTGAAAGAACAGCTGGAGACGACGGTGCAGAAGCTAAACGAGAGCAAGGAGGTGCTGAAAACAAACGAGAACGGTGAGACTCCTCCTCCATCTCTGCCTCCAGCCTCAGGATGGTTGCTGCCAACAGGATCAGTGGAGCTCTGAGCTGCTGCTGGCTGCTCTGCACCCAGGCCAGGGTGCCGTGTGGAGTTGAACTGGCAGCCGTAACCATGGCTACAGAACAGCCAACGCTTGGTGTTTTTCTTCTGTTTCACCTCTTTTTTTCCTCCTCCCACAGTTATCAGTTGGCTCAACAAACAGCTGAATGAGAAGCAGCTGTCCATGGCTCCAGCAAAGCCTGCGGAGAGTCCTCCAGGGTGGACAGCAGGACTGAGGGTAGGAGCTGCACCCTCGTGGAGGCAGGAGGCCCACGCTTCATGCTGCTGCAGGATCTCCACCCCTGAAGCCACGCTGCTCCTTTCAAACTCTGACTTACTGTTCCAGGCACACTTTCAACTGCCGCCAGTCCAGCCTGGTGGTCCTGATGTCTCCTCTGCTGACCAGCGGACCAGGATACCAGGCAACAGGCAGGCGTGGCTTTGTCCTTTCACATGCCCAGAATACTCCACCCTCATTCACTCTCCACCCTCATC
>BJFM01002770.1:0-24894 GCA_016586285.1 Arothron firmamentum
AGAGAGAGAGAGAGAGAGAGAGAATTAATCAGGCATGGGAATGTGTGCCTTCATGTACTGGGACCAAAAACCTTGAGTGCTGCTTTTATTATAATTGACTTTTATTGTGTTTGTAAGCCCTCACATTTAATCTCTAACTGCTGCGTTCCGTACCTGTTTTCCAGAGGTAGACGGACTTTTCTTCATCCGTCTGCGCGTTTATCTTCCACATCATCCAGAACAGCAGCAGCAGCACCAAAAGGTTCCAGCCCGCCTCTGGCCCCAGCAGCTGGGTCCCTTTGGCACCCCTCCTCCAGAGACCCATGGTGAACCACGAGGAAGAAACGTAAATCCACTCGGGTCAGGTCAAAAAAGGAGAGAAGAGCAGGAGAGTCCTCCCCAGGGAGGGCATGCTTGCTGGATGCAGTCCTGCATCGGTCCTGCAGGAGCTGAGGTGGAGCGAGAGGTGAAAGTTTCCTCCTGATGCTTCCGACGGGAGGCTGTGGGCGATGGAGTTGCAGGTGGATGGTGCCCTTGCTCTCCTCCTCCTCCTCCTCCTCCTCCTCCTCCTCCTCTCAGCTGTCTCTCCCTCCGTCCTCCAGCCGTGGCGTCAGTCACAGCGCGTGTCTGCAGTCTGGTTTGCTTCCCCCCTCCCTTTCTGTCAAGCTCTCTCTCTCCCTTCTCTCCATTATTCCCCCCTTCTCTCTGCCAGTTTTCTCTCTGTCTCTATCTTTCTGCTTCTCTTCTTTTTTCTCTCTCTTCTTCTCACCTCACACTCGTTTCTAAGTTTGCCTTTTTTTAAATTCTAAAATTTTAAATTTTCCCCTCACACAACCATCATTTTCCGCCTCGTATGCGTCTTTTTGTCCAGAGCATGAAGATATGTCTCTCTTTTTCCTCTCTCAGTCTTCAGCTGCAGGGACGTGATGGGGAGATGAACGTTGCTCATGGTCTCAGAGGCTCCATGAACACATCTTCAAAGGGAGGCAAAGAAAGAAAGAGGGCAAAAAACCCAAACAGAACGCGGTTTTCAAGCCGAATCATCAGGACGGTGAATCCCGTCTTCTCCAACGTTATTAGCCAGGGAGATGTTTCCAGAAGGAGAGCAATCATCAGCTTAAAGAGGCTTAACGATGAAGGAGACTAGAAGCCCATTAATCTTCAGCAAAACTGCGCCCCCTCCTGGCAGGAGTAAGCAACTGACTTCATGGTGTTGCTTTGGCAGTGAGAAACTCTGCTGTTGACTGAACCACCACCCAAAGGCCTCTCAAGCTCCTTAATTTAGGCTTTACTGGGGAGACCAAGGATGTTTTCTACAAGAGCTTGAGTCCAAAATTAAAGTGATCCACAGAACACGCTTGCTTGGGGACTTCAGTGCCCAAGTGGGTGCTATTCTTGTCTTCACACAAAGGGCCTTGCTGTCCTTTTGCAGCGATCACTGATCGAGATGCTGTCCACTGCCTGGTGGGCAGCAAGGAGTGCCTCCAACCCAGAAGAATCTGCTCCAGAAGTGTGCACATGCTTGTCTGACTCCATCAGAGAAGCACCAATGGACTTGGAACCGAGCGTGGTGGGACAGAATAAGACTACCACACGTTTCCAAGTACTGGCCTGGGTGTTTATTTCACAAAATCGATTTGGACCCCATTTGGACACCCCCCTGAACCCCCCACCTATTTGTTGGGGCTAAACCAGGGGTGGGCAATTATTTAGCCTGAAGTGCCACACTGGGTTTTAGATCTTGATGAACAGGCCGGCCAGGTGGTGCAGGAAACCTACCCCCCCAAATGAGGGGGCTAAACTTAAATGCTTGATATACTATTGACTATTGTAAATTGGTCCAATTATCTCCAAATGATGTTTGGCCCCACCTTCTTGAGAGGACATGTTAGCATGCTAGGTGAAGGGGGGGGGGTCTGAACCTTTTTCTAACCATCAAGCTGACAGTCCTCTTCATTTGACTTTTGGAGAAATAATTGTGAGGCTCTGAGGGCCGAATGAAACAGGTCATCGGGCCACATGTGGCCCCCGGGCTTCAGTTTGCCCCCCCCGGGCCAAACACTTGCATGTGAACAAGGATCCAAGGCATTAACACATCAGAAGTGCACAAGTGGTAGGCAAAGATCAACATGTAGTGCAACTTTGTCTAATATCGTAATAAATATAAAATACCATGTATAAATGGCAAATTTAAAATGTTTATTTCAAAGTGATACAAAGGTTTTGCTTTTAGGACGTCACCAGGAGTGTGTAAGGTCATCCTGTAGGAAGGGCGTCATGTTTTGATGAGAACGGAAGGATCCAAATACAGAAAATGTGTTTTTCAGAACTCGATAACAGAGCAGATTTAATGGTCAGCAGGTGTTAGAAGCAAAAGACTTGTTGTGAGTGATGAGTTACACCTTCATGCTGAAAGGTCCAAACCAACAGTGGTCCCCTTTAAAAATGTACCCCATAAATATAGACGTTTATAAATACAAAAGTTAGAGCCCCACATTAAATTTGACTAAAAAATTAAATTTGATTGATTGATTCACTTAGATTTGTTGTGTAACTGGATTAACATCGCTGCTTTAGCCGTCCTGACATTCGTCCCAAGCTAAAAACAAATTTCCTGGCCCTCCCATCCAACCTGCATCCAACCTGCTCAACAATGTTGCTGCCTGGATACAAAATTGGATTACAGTTGTTTCCAGCTGGTTGCATGATGAGTTTAGCGACTGCTTTGTCTTCAGGACGTTCACGTGGACACACACGCTATCAGCAATCAAGGGGAAGGACTCAAGGCTGAACGAACCCCTCAGGACAGCTGGCTCTGGGGTGTCAGGACTCACTGATGCGTCTCATCTGGACCTCATATCTCTGCATCTGCTCCCTGTGGAGATCTGATGGAAAGAGTTACAATATCGACACACTTCCTGTCACTTTCATGTGTGTTTAACTTTTGCCTCTTCCAGTGTGTAGAAAGTTGCTCTGGCAGAGGATGAAGAGTGAAGAAGCTACAAAAGGCAGATTGATGTGAGCCTTTCTGGTTTTCACCGTGCTGGAAGGGTCTGAGCCGGACTCGGCTCCGCAAATGGAAATGTTGTTTGGTCTGGTGGACTTTGGACACAACGACCAGTTTATAAGACAAATCAATGTTTTATCATCATCATCACTGATAATTTAGAGGAAAAGCAGCACTAAATACATAGGACATTTTAATGTCAGACAGGGTTTCAGCTGATAGAAATGGAATTTTTTGAGAAATAAAAAGTCGAATGTTGAATACATGTGTGTGTGCGTGTGCGTGTGCGTGTGTGTGTGTGTGTGTGTGTGTGTGTGTGTGTGTGTGTGTGTGTGTTGCAGCATTTTTGTGACGAGATTGGAGAACGTCATATTTGATGATTTTCAGCATTTTTAGACCGGGTGACGGGAGTTTTTATGTCCCCACACATCATTTTAACCTTAATTTATGTCAATGTTCACATTTTGTCTTTTGTTTCTGGCTTCTTTCTCCTCTTTGTGTGCAGTGCTGAGGGGAGAGAGTGAATTAAGCAGATGCACCTGTTGCGGGTTTGCTAATTACTTGGCCTCAGGTACTTTAACTTACTGTACCTGCGACCTTCACATCTTGCCAGCTGGTACTTACGTCAACGCACGAACTCTAGACGACTTCCAGTCATCTCAGAGGTGTTTCTCCAAGTTCCGGACTGTGTTATTTGCCAGTGGTCTGGTTAGTCACTCATTGTTTGTTAGTAAATAAAGCTTTTGGGTTTGTTCTGTCTATGCATTTCTGGGATCCACATGAAAACCCATTTATAAAGTCATGATTTCTTCAAAGACTAATTCAACCTTTACAGATCAAACTTGTCAGAATTGCTCAGAACATGTGATGGAACAAATTATTGCCTTGTATATGCACATTCAGGGTTAAATTACACCTAAATGTACTATTTTATATTTAAATAAAATTCTGTATAATTCTCTCAATCAGAAAAAAGTGATAAATTCCAGAAAGAGTTGAGTGTAGTACGTAATTTGACCACGTGGTGGCGCACATCACATTAGTTTAATTGGTCAGACCTCAGAACCGATTCACAGTTGGTTTTTTCCTTGATTTGAAAAAGTGTGTTTTGCTGATATTTTAAAGGTTTCAGACACATCATATTTATATACTTTATATACACTACACAAATAAGGTTGCTTTCAGAAAATGGCTTCAGAAATCACAGCACTTTAGTCCTTCATGTTCCTCGATGCAACAGCCCGTTGTTGTCCTGCTTGTCCCGCCATCTGACACCTTGAAGATTTCGCTAGATAATATATAAAATATAATTTTACACATGTTTGAAAACTGGAAACATGGGATGTTAGTATTGCATGACATGGAGTGGATGTAATTTAAAGACAAAAGTGGCTAAAAAAAAAAAAAAATCTAACAAAATAGAATAATTAATCTGTCGACAGGACGCACCCAAACACACAGACAGACAGACAGACAGACAGACAGACAGACAGACAGACAGACACACAGACACACACACACACACACACACACACACACACTGGTATGCTCAGAGACAGCCACGCAGAAGAGTGAACGGTAAGCGCTTAACTTTCTCTTCGTTTACAAATTGTATATGTTTATCTGACCTAAAGGGATTAGTTTATTTCCCCTTAAAATTTATATAAAATGCGTCAAATGGTTTGAGTCTGATTTGAAAGAACGGGCCTTTTTAACTACAGCATGTTGCTCCTGCATGTCGTGTTTACCAACGTCGGTGAAATGTAATCACCACGCTTCATCAGCGTTCGGACGCATTTTTAAACAGTGTGTGTCTAGTTAGAAGCTGACAGACGGTGAATCTGCGCGAAACCAGTGAATTTTGAACGATAAACTAAGCTAACAGGTGATTCTGGTTCCCGGACAGAAGCGTCATTTTCATTCGTTTTAACCAATCACCGGACGCGGCCCGCCAACCAATAGGACGTGTGTTCCGTGGTCACGTGTCCTCCGCGAGCGACTCACAGCCCGGTCGCCCATGATAGAGCCACTCCACAGCTTCGACAAACATTCACGGCTGTTTGACTCCTTTCCCAGCTTTTTCTTTCGTCGTTGCAAACCAACAAGGCGGAAATAACTCAATGTGTTGACGTTCACACGGTATGCGAGAAGAGGGTGGCGGTTTTCATCGGTAAAGATAAAGATTTGGTGTTTTCTCAGCGATTTTTCGTGACTAGTAGGTAAGCAGTTTTCACCAGGAAAACGCATGTGCCCACCTTCGTAAATGTCTGTCCTTTTACCCAGATTAAACACACATTAGTTACATTTAGATTTGTCAACGACGCTGCAGAATGTAGCGTGCTAAAGTTCGAAAAAAAGGTCGTTGGTGTGTCCATTTTTATATGCGAAAACGAACCGTTCCTGCCGTACATTGACCTGCTTCTGCCAGAGTGCGGTAATAAATTTGAGCACACAAGGTGGTTTTTATGGCTCCGGACGGTCCGTGCGCATCCAAAAATCATCATCCAAGGGTTGTCATGCTGTTAAAATGTAACTACCATGGGTCTTAAAGCCGGTGACAGGTATTAAGGCTCTTATTGTGGTGTTTTTTGCAGATAGTGCTGAGCAGGGAACCGGTGTCATGGTCGGTCGTGACTGCTGATCTGTGCAGCCTGCAGAGCTGCTCAGAGTGGATGTGTGTGTGTGTGTGTGTGTGTGTGTGTGTATGTGTGTGTGTGTGTGTGTGTGTGTGTGTGTGTGTGTGTGTGTGTGTGTGTGTGTGTGTGTGTGTGTGTGTGTGTGTGTGTGTGTGTGCCGGGGAAAGGCAAACACTGCTAATAGCAAGAAAAGTCAACACGGTTTCCTGTTATGTAACCACATTCCTAGCAGGCGCGCGCATGCAGGTGCTCGGCCACAGGTGGGATTTTAAAGTGAATTGCAGCATCTGCGGTTGCGGCCTTGGGAGGAGACGAAAACATCTTTGGATCTGTTGCTTTGGAGAACTTGGAAGAAAGCTCTTGACCTGTCCTGGCTGATGAAATGTGGGATCAAGCGTGCGCTTCTGTCTCACCATAATAGTCTGCTTTATGCTTTCAGGAGTTTGCTGCTCTCCTTTTGGATTACCAGCATATGTGACCCATCGCTCTCCAGCTCGTTTCCCAATCAAGCTATTCTCCCTCATGAGGAAAGATGGGGAATGGACTGTCCGAGACAACCCCAAGCTTTCTCTTGAGCATCCCGTTCTTCCAGTCGTTCCATATTGTCATCCTGGGGCTTGATTCAGCGGGCAAGACCACTGTCCTCTACAGGCTCCAGTTCAACGAGTTTGTCAACACGG
This sequence comes from Arothron firmamentum, assembly GCA_016586285.1. Lineage (NCBI taxonomy): Eukaryota > Metazoa > Chordata > Actinopteri > Tetraodontiformes > Tetraodontidae > Arothron > Arothron firmamentum. The sequence continues at coordinate 6,303 of BJFM01002770.1, forward strand.
TCCCCACCAAAGGCTTCAATGCAGAGAAGGTCAGGCTGTCTCTGGGCAACCAGAGGAGCGGCACCTTCCATTTCTGGGACGTAGGAGGCCAGGAGAAGCTTCGCCCGCTCTGGAAATCTTACACTCGCTGCTCTGACGGCATCATATATGTGGTGGACTCTGTGGACGCGGAGCGTATGGAGGAGGCCAAGACGGAGCTGCATAAAATCATCAAAACCACTGAAAACCAGGGGGTGCCGCTGCTGGTGCTGGCCAACAAACAGGACTTGAGACACTCTCTGGGACTGGCTGAGATGGAGAAACTCCTGGCCCTGAAGGAACTGGGGCCTGCCACGCCGTGGCACCTGCAGCCAGCCTGCGCCATCATCGGAGATGGACTCCGGGAGGGCCTGGAGAGGCTCCATGACATGATCCTGAAAAGGAGAAAGGTTCAGAAGAAAAACAGATAAGATTGCTTGGTTGCAGAGGGTGTTCCACCTGTACTGCTACAGACGTTTAACGTTGAACAGGGACAGGCTCTATCAGTATAGATCTAAAGTTTTCTAGTCTGTTGATCAGGAGGTGGTACTTAAAGGAATATAGCATGAAGAGAGAGAGTTTCAGGTATGTTAATGTGCTTGAAGGAGATGGAGAATACGCCGATGGTTTGGGGTCTGGATCAGGAGGTGAAGGATGCTGTATGTTTTAAGGCTCAAGACTTTTTTGAATATTACCAAAGTAGTATTTCAAGAAAACTTTTTTAGTTGGCTAAAGTAACATGACACCAGAGTAGCAATATACGCTAAGGTTTGACTTTTGGTAGCCTGTTTTCTACTTTTTTCACACTGGATCCTTTTAAATCGTAATAATGCTGCATGACATTATTATGGAGTTGTTTGTAGGCTTATATTGGTCCTTCTTTGAATAAAAAGCACTTTAGAGACTCCGTTCAGCTGGTGGCTCCAGTCTTTTTCACAGCGCAAACTTACTGGTGTGACAGTGTGTTGCTGACACGACTGAGAGATGAAAAACTGAAGCTGACTTTAGGAGGCGAAGCTGGTATGAAGGGAGGCCGGCGAGCTGCTGCCGTTTCATTCTGAGGCAGCAGCTGGCTCTCAAAAATAACTGTGCCAGCCAGTTTGCTCCACTTGCGCCCTGATTCGTTCATCTGGGTCATATAAATATGTGGTCCATTTTAATTCATCTGTGTCCCAGAGGGTCTGGTCCAGGGGTGGGCAGTTATTTAGCCTGAAGGGCCACGTTGGGTTTTAGAGCTTGATGAAGGGGCCGGCCAGGTGGTGCAGGAAAGTAACCGCCCAAATGAGGATCGGAGGTTAATTGATGGACTACTGACTGAGAAAATATTGTGAAGAGGCTGTAAATTGGTCCGAATGGAGATGGATGATGAAGCTCCAAATGATGTTTGGCCCCACCTTCTTGAGAGGACATGTTAGCATGCTAGGTGAAGGGGGGGTCGGAACCTTTTTCTAACCAATCAGGCCGACAACCCTCTTCATTTGGCTTGTGGAGAAACGAATGTGAAGGCTCTGTGGGCCGGATGAAATAGTTCATCGGGCCACGTGTGGCCCCCAGGCCTCAGTTTGCCCACCTCTGGTCTGGTGTATTTGATCTAGCTGAGCACTAACCATGTGCTCAGCTAGATCAAATAAGACGGACATCACTGCTCCATCGTTTCAGCGCTAACCCAGCGTGTTCAGCCCCGTCTGCGCATTTGGAAGTTCCTCTGAGGCAGGAAGGTCTCATGTTAAGCGCGTTTGCATCGGCGCGTGCTCTACAGTCGAATTGCATTAAGCTATATTTTTAGATGGTTCTAGAACACGAGAATCCCACGGGAGTCCATTTAGTGTGAGTCAAGTCAATTTCTGGCAGATTGAATGTGTTTTTCCGAGCAGCCACTCAGGTCTGATCTCATCACCAGACTGCGGGGAAGCCCGGGCGCCTCCGGCCCACACGCCTAACGTGAAACAGCCACCTTAGTTTCACACTCTCCGTCCGTCTCTGCGCGGCAGTTCCTATTGTCATTTTTTTCCTTTATCTGCTTCATTCAGGCCGTGCGCGCTGACGTGCTCTCCGGGGGGGTCACAGTGCACGTGAAAAACCCCTCTGTTCATTCAGCCGCACGCAGAGGAGCTGAATAGTTCTGCCGTATATGATGATTACATTGCAGCTTTATATACCAAAGAGCAACTTTGGCAGACTAATAAAGTCTTCATTTAAACTAGATTATAGTGAGTAAATCTCCCTCATCCCCTTTTGTCCAGTTAATCAGGGATGGCTTCCCCGGCATGAACACCCTGCGGCCGCCTGCTCCCTGTCTTGTTTGGAACAGGCCATCCATACAGAGAATTCCATCCATTACTGCTTTCACACTGAGCTGTTGCAGCTGCTCCTGCTGAGAGGAGCCTCGGGCAGCGGCGGCAGCCGCTTTTGTGGTTATTTTCAGGTCGGGCAGGGTGGCTGCGGCACTTAAAAACTGCACAACACGTTCCGTCTTCGCTCTGGGACAATCAGGATACACTCGCGCTTTCATTCAGCTTGTTTTTACTATTGTGCCCGCACATGGAAAGGAGTGCTTCACGAGGTTTACAAGGCGTTCACAGCGTCCTCAACGCAACAGCTGCGCTAGTGCATGCATGGATTCTGGAAGGGCAGCCAGCAGTGCAGTGGAACGTTCTGAACATCCCAGCCCACCTTTCCTGACCAGCTAGAATCCAGCGTGGTTAAACTTTTAACGTTCCGCTGCGGCAATAATGACTGTTGGGTCAAATGTGCGAGCTTGAGCAGTTAACCTTCAGGACACATGATCACATATGATCCTGTTTATTTGTTGATCTATCTGTCTGCATGGTGCAGCTCACTCCACACACACAATCTCTATCCGCAGGTTTCCCCATTTTTAGGTCAACTGTTCACCATCACGTCCATCACTGACCGACCAACGCCGCAGGATTTGATTTATTCTCTCAACATTTCAGCTCATGACGAGATCTGATGTTGACTCAGACTGATAATCATTTAATATGGGTGAATAACACACACACACACACGCGTGCACTTTTTTAAAATTTGGTTTATAAAATCTAAGAATGCATAACCTCAATGAGAAGTTTTCCCAAACATTTAACATAATAGTAAAAAAGGAAAATGCTTGATCTAATATTTGATTTAAATGACTGAGGAAACTCTTTGATTATGCTGATCACACACGCAGAGGCTGCGTCTGTGTAAATATGTATTGGCTATATTTAATTTAATTTTCTTTTTTTTGCTGACTCCCTTGGAGTTTTCAAACCTGTGCAGATTCCATATCAGCAGGGACCACGGTCCCTCGCCACTACCTCCATAAATAATTTACTGCTCTGCAAAACGACCCAATTATAAGCTCTGTGTGTGTTTGTGCGTACGTGTGTGTGTGTGTGTGTGTGTGTGTGTGTGTGTGTGTGTTTGCCACCAGAGTGCTGCTTCAGGACTCGCATTAAAGTGATTTTATTGTTTCATTTTTTGCGCTAAAGTGCTCCAGACCTGAGATCAATCCCCGTGGGAGCAGAGGAGTCAACAGTGTGTCCTGCAGTATGTGGGAATTTTTAATCTTCCAATTAGTCTGTGAATATATTCAATTCCCTCGTTATTATATATGAGGCTCTGCAGGGAATTCTCATAATGGGAGAAAATAAATAAAAACAAACAAATCTCACATCATCTCACAAATTCTGATCTACATTAGATTTTTTTTTAAATACCAGAACCAAATTATTTCTTTTTATTTATTAATTTTTGAATTATTAATAATTTCTTTCTTGTGGGTTACTTTTTCTAACAAATGTCTTATTTTAGTATTGAATTTTTTTGTAGTTTGGAAATCTGAAATTATATTTTTAAAAATTCAATAAGAAGTCATTTGCAAATTAGGAGAAAATAAATGCACAGATTTAATGATCAGAAATGTCTAAATGATTATTTTTAATGATTATTTTTTATTATTAGTGGTTATTTTCTAAATAAATGTCCATTATTACAGAACTCCACAGACCTGTGAGCTTTGGTGACAAAAATAAACAACAAAAAAACATCATATTAGTAATAATCAATTTAAATTATAATTGTTGGCATATGTGAGGTTTTATCTTGTTTATCACATATTTCCTCTCAGTTCTCCGCTGTGAGTTTTCTACGTGTTTCAGGATACAAATGTCCTGAGGAGAAGCTACAGCAGGACAATAATTCTACATGTTCAACCTTAAAACAAAAGATTTAAGATGATCAGTGAAAACCACAATAAACCCAGCAGGAGCCTCCATCCATTTATCCAAAACACAACCAGTAGCTGATCCATGCTGGCCGGGGTCAAGGTCAAGGTCAGATGTGATGTTTGGGTCAGGGGAAGGGGCTGGAGAGAGAGAGAGAGAGAGAGAGAGAGAGAGAGAGAGAGAGAGAGAGAGAGAGTGTGTGTGTGTGTGTGTGTGTGTGTGTGTGTTTTACTGCTTTCCTTCTGTCACAGTTCCACATCAAATCCTCCAGAGGGGGATATTGTAGCTGTGATGAGCAGCTTCTCTCCACTCTGATCTGAGATCAGTTCAGACCTTAGTGCTCAGTGCTTATTTTAAACGTTGTTTTTTTTATTTTAAACCTTTATCTGTAGTAGTTTCCCGAGGTTTAAATGTGTTTTTGTGCGCTGATGCAGAGTTATTTCAGCTTCTTTAAACTAAAATAACCCTGCATCGTCGCACAAAAACACACGTGATCTGAACAGGAGTCTGGCTGCAGGTCCAGTTACACCAGTTTGAAGTCCTTCAGGATTCCAGATTAGCTGCTAAACCACATTCAGCTTTTATCCCCCCCCGCCCCCTTAACCATCATTTTCACCATACCACCGTTTTCTTGATCCTGAGTAAATCACCTACCAAAAAACAAGGATCCACTCGTTTTTAGACCAGGAAAACATTACAGTTCTATTCATTTGTTTTTTCCTGCAAAGAAAAACATAATATGAAGAAAACAAGCACAATAAAACTATTAATTCTCTTTAATCAGCAGTGATGCAGGTGTAGCTCAGTGATGCTGAAGAATAAACATCAGTTGCTTTTATTGGTCTTATTTGTCATATGACTGATTTTATTTACAGGATCAAATGATGTCAGCGGTCGTGTTTCAACAATCAGCAAAGATGGGAGGAGTTTGTCCTGGTCGGTCACGTTTGCTGCTCGTTTCTGTGATCTCGGGCAGGTTTGACCCACTTGGACGAGCACGAGCTCCCACCCAGCGCCGAGCTCTGCTGCCACAGGTGACAAAGATGTTGGCACGTGCATCCACTCAGGTGCATCGCCCAGGAAACCAGCAGGGACTGTGTCAATCTGATCATCGCCCTGGCAACTGACGGCTGACTTCACAACCAGCGGAACTATAAAACACACCGAGAACACACCCAGGAGGAGAAGCCCGATCAATGACATTTAAAGGCATTAAAACAGGTTTAAATGCCCCACCCTCTCTCTCTCTCTCTCTCTCTCTCTCTCTCTCTCCCTCACACACACACACACACACACACACACACAAAGAGTTATTGTTTAAGATGTTTTGCTACATCAAAACTGGCCCAGTGCAAAGTTTTTAAAAGAATATCTTTTTTAAAATTGCTGTCTGATTTAGCTGAAACTGTCTACACAGAAATAATAAAATACACACACACACACACACATGTAGTGCAGAATGTAGCTTGGATAAATTGCCAAGGTATTGTAATTTTACGTTTATTTTAATTTTTTGATAACTAATTTTTTTTTTTTTTACACACACATACATACAGCATATGTATGTATGTACACATATCTTTGCATATGTTTGTATGTGTGCGTATGTGTGTATATTTGTGTTTGCCTACATGGACGGCTAGATCTGCAGTCTCTGATTTGTGATTGGCTGCTCTAAAAAGGGAGCTCGTTTTAATTGGACGAGGCATTCCCCCGCCCTCGCTCATTGGCCGCCTCGGCGGCAGCTCCTGACTTCCTGTACCCCAGGAGGCCATTAGGCGCTGCCAGGTCCGAGCCTGTTTGTTAAAGGCCGCCCTGCTGCGCCTGCCGCATCCCACAACAACAGCCCAGCGTTAGCAAATGATTCAGGGCGCCTCCTCAAAAACTGCTGGGCTACATTTATAAAGCAGTATTTAGAAACACATTTGCATATATCAAGATGAAAAAGTTGTTTGAATTGAGGGCAATTTGCATTTGGTGAAACATATGGTAGAACCACGGAAGCCATGGGCCATGCCTTCATTACCCGATCTCCGTTTCATCAGCCCTTCGCTCCCCTGCTGAGCCTCCCTACGGCGGAGCCTTCTGTCCCTGAGGTTTCAGTGATGGGGGACAATATGTCCCCAAGGTGATGAGCAGGGGGAGCGCTGCGTGCACGTAGTTCCTTCAATGATTATTTAATCAGACTCCTCACTCTGGATCTGAAAGATGAGAGAGGTACAAAGTTGCGCTTATTACCCATTTGTTCCAAACAAGGAAAGCACGGAGACGGAGGAGAGGAGCTGGAAAACATGCAGAGAGGAAGAGGAGGGAGAGCCAGACTTCAGCCCGAGCTGGGGGGACTTCTTCGCTCAGGTTTTCTCTCGTGAATAAAGACCCGGGCTACGTCCCGCTGCCCTGCAGGACCTGAGGTACAAAGGGAAACGTATCGGGTCGTTTTTCTTTCCTTTAACCTCCTTTAACCCCTCCCTTTCCATCCACTTAAGCTATCAAAGAGATCAAACGCAGAGAAAAGAGAAGATGGGAAGGAGGAAGACAATAATAAAGCAGGAGAAGGCCGGTGGTGGTTGTGTGTGAGCGTCCCGTGGCGAGGGCGCCCCCCCCCCCCCTGCTTGGCTGCAGCTTGGCGCACCTCTCACGTGCACCATATTTGCATGTAATAACAAGGGCTGAGGCCTCTGCTGTGTTCCACCAGACGCAGACGTTAAGACGCCCGCGTCCAAGAGCCGCTCCGGGTCCCAGGGACGTTCCTGAAGCTGGACGTGGCCTCCCTGAACCTTCCCCAGGCCCAGGCAGAGTAGCGGCGGAGTTCAACTCCCTTCACGCTCTGTCACGGTGGTGCCTTTTGGAGCGCAACCTCGGTTTCTCTCTCTCTCTCTCTTTTTTTTTTCCTGCTGTTTTCAGTGGAGATTTTTTGAAGGAAGGGCAAACAGGATGAGCACATCACCAACATCATGACGGAGAGCAACTTGGGAGAAAAGTACCCAGTCTGTTAATAAGTAATGACTGCCCGAGATCACAGGAACCTCACACAACAACACAACAAGAAAAAAGTTCCACACAAGCTTTGATAATGACTCTTAATAATTAAATTTATATAATTACCACTTTACATGAAAGCAGTGAAGCGGAGGGTGCTGTAGGGGCGAAGGTTTGCAATTAGACAACAAAAACATTCAGGTCAGCAGATCAGGCGTCACTTGCTGACTGAACACACATGAAAGTGGAGGAAAAAAGCAACACAAACGGGCCCAGAGAAGGTGAAAAGTGCGTCTGGTGTCAGCGATCAGTGATATCACTGGTCTTCCATCTGCTCATCTGTTTTTTCCTTGGGGGGGCGGGCGGTGGCGGGGGTGGGGGGGTCCACGATTGCCACAAGACTTCCTCCACCAAGAGCGGCAAAACTCCAAGACTGTGCATTTCTGCTGAAGCCCTGTGGCACAAGTCGCCATTGTCACCTCGGCGTAAGAATCTCGCAGTGAGGGAGAGGAGGAACAGCAGCGTCTCCACACCAGAGCCTCCCGACGGCGCCCCCCCCCCCCACCCACCACCCCCCCACTCCCTCTTTGACCGGGGAGGCCATTCATGTGCATCAGGCGGCCATTGTCGCCGCAAAGAGACTAATCACAACATCATTGATGTTAGAGAGATGATGGAAGCGCCGACAGCCCGAGCTTCCATCCAGAGAGGAGCTAATTTCATCTCCTCTTTCAAGTCCTTTCTGAGGCCAGAAGCAGCTGCGCCTGCAAAAGCCAGCCGCCGATCCGCCGCCGCTCTCGCCGCCGCCGCGTCTCCGCTTCGGCACGGGCCTTTCCGCGTTTGGGACCCAGCGCAGGTTGGGTGCGGGCTTTGGGAGCAGGCATCTGGGCCCGGGGCCAGTGGGAGCCGCTGGAGCTCAAACAGAGCGTTAGATAACAATTCCAGCTTCAAGCCCGCCCAAGGAACGAGGAGGAAGGGGGGGCAAAGAGCGGGAGTCTATGAGCTCTAATTGCCAGATGGTGAGTATTTTTGCTCCCTTTCACCAGCGCATTAATTGCAGGGCTGCCTGGGGGTTGAGATGCACTGATCATTCTGACCCTGATTATCCCCCCTTAGAATCCCCCCACGGTGGAGGCAGGGGGCTGGGGGTGGAAGTGGCAACAGTTACTCACCCAATCATTTTCCTATCAAGCCATCTGGGCCTTTCGGGCTCCACACACACTCCAAAAATGGAAGGCTGCTCAAACAGTCGATTTGCTCACATTGTTGCCTCCGCCGGAGAAAAACAGCTGCAAAAGTTCTGAGCAGATCTTGATGCCATTTTGAGGAAATGTTGATAACGGACCAAGAAGCAGGTGAGTGTATTGTGGTGATGTTCTGGATTCCAGAGGGAGTTTGACCGCTGATCGTCCAAGATCAAAGGCCGAGGGGCTTTGATTTCCCCATTTCTCTCCTCGCAGCTCCTCCTTTACATGTCTGTAAAAGAGGTAATTGAATTAAATAAAGCTTTTTAAACTTTCCCCGGGGACAGCTGCTCCAGCTGCTGTTTGTGGCATGTCAAAAGGCCCTGCGACATTAAGAACACTTACATATGCTGCAAATTAGCAGGGCAGATAGGCGGACCCGATGACAGGGCCGTGGCTGCCAACGCGACATGGGGCCCACAGCTGTGAGTAATTCACCAGCAGAATGGAGCCACTTTCAGACCCTCTGATTATGAATGGCAGTGCACGTGCTCGGAACACGCGCACCAGACACGCCGCCTTATGAGCAGGTGATACACAGTCGACCCCGGAGGAATCCTCAAAAATGCACCGCTGAAAACAGCACAGCGTTGACAATGAGACGGGGAAGAATTGTCGCAAAATTGTTCAAACCCGCACAATAAAACACAATCATGCACGCACAACCACTCAACCTATCCAGTCAATCATGTAACGTATTTGAAAGGTGAATTTCAAAGAATTTAAAACATCTCAGCCGCAAATGTTTGACTGCAGCTCCAGGTCAAAGGAGTCAACCAGTCCAGTTGTTCGTTAATGAGGACACGATGGTCGTTAACTGGTTTAACACTGATTAAACTGTTATTAGTAATTTGTTTGATTCTTACTCTCTTTGCATATGCAGCAACACAAGTTTATTAAACTCTCCAACAAGATGCTAGCATGTACATGCAGCCTTCTAGCATCGTTAGTCACAGCTAAAGGGTCCTGCAGACCTTTAGAAATGCAGATATTTGTGATGTGTTGTGGCTTTGTGGTTCCACCAGAGGTGCATGCTGTGGATGGTCTGTGCACGTCTCTGTTCTCATGCCCTGGCGTCTTTCTGCCATTTTGGAATCAGCCATAAACAGTCAATGTGTGCTGGTGGCTAATTCAGAAAAGCTCCAATGAAAACTTTTATTTTTACATATTAACCTTCACAAATGGGTCCACGGCAAGAAAACACAGAAATACACACCACAGAAGGAAATCATTGCAGTCATTTAAGTTTATTTAGGGAAAAGTGTTAAATCTGTAATAAATAATTGATTAACAGTGAGAATGTCTGATGCAGAGCAGAAACTTGATCTAATTTCACTCTTTTCCTCCTGCTTCCTGCTGCTTCCTCCACCGTTCAAGGTGGTCCCAGTTCCAGGTTCAGCAGGACTTTTAAAACACACGAGCAAATGACCCATTTGCCACAAGAGGTCACTAAAATCAAAGTGCGGCCCCGCAATGGTTGCGGGTCAACCGTCTGGGAGATCTGGACGTAACTGAGCCAACAATGAAACAGTTATCCAGTTAAAAACAACCATCATTTATCGTCATTCTCATGCTTATTTTAAGTCCAGTCAGTGTCTGTGTTCCTCTGCTGAGATGCTGCTCAGATTCACTCCCATTCAGCACTAACATTTACCTTAATGTCCAGAGCTTGGACGGCCCCCGACTCTGTTGGACAAGCGAAAATTGTCAATCCTCCACTTCCCCGCCATTAATGATGAATTTTCTCCAGGGATGCTGGTTTCTCTGCGTTTTTTCTTTGACATTGAAGAGCAGAATCTTTGTTGCTCTGGGAAGAAGCAGAATGTGAGGCCAAGGCTAAGGTTCAGTAGTTAACAAGTGAAAACCAGTGTTAATAAAACTAAAAAGGACTATTTATACCGACGGTTCTGAGGGGTGAGCAGACGGTTCTTAAGATGAACGATGTCAACAACAGTTATGCATCCACGTGTCCTATCGTAATCAACTGTTGTGAACAATCATCTAATGACTTGTCACTCAAGGTCTGGTAGGCAATTATCTTCCATTTGCATGGCAGAGAATGGTGTTTATGAGAAATAAGATGTGTCTTAATTGCTTGTCTGTTTTCCTTAAGATGCTCACTGGTGATGGGAGACGATTAGCTGGAGCTGCAGATGATGTTCAGCAGCCCCAGTCTGAATTTCCTCCAAGCTTTCATCTAAATATCTGCTGATCTTGATGGAAACTTGTCATGTTTTGGTCTACTTTATGTCAGAAAATGGTCAAGAATTAGTAAACCTTGCTAATCCTCATTGGGCAGTGGTAGAGCTGCACGACATGGACAAAAGTTTATATCCCAATATCTCAATATCGGTACAATTTGACAAGGGTTACTTGATATTTTAACTTAAAAACTAAGTATGATTGCAATAAAACTCCATAATAATACAAAATGGACTTGGGAAAAGTGCACTTTTATTGATTTTTTAGACCAATAACTGGCAAATGTGCCAAACATGGACAATACTGCCCCCAACAGACACTTAAAGAACCACTACTGTAATTAAAAAAGACAAAAAAAAACAAACAAAACAAGCACGTATGTGTTCATTGGCTGTGCTTTACATGCTGGGTTTCTAAAGAGCTTGCATCGGGAAAGTGTATATTGTTTGCATCGCTGGCTTTGCGATATTCACACTGCATACCGTGATGACGACACGATAACGATACGATACCGATGCATTGTGCAGCCCTAGTCAGTGCTACACGGTGCCGATATTCCAGAGTTCCACTTTGACACTGTAACACTGTAACAAGCACGTCTCACGGGTACGTGTGGGAGAACTGCTCCAGCTCGCATGCACAGTTTAATTAGAAAATCACATCAAAACAAGGTTTGGGTGGCCCTTTCTACATAGCGTAAACATGATATTTATGCATAAATATGATAGAAACGTGTAATGCAGTTGGTGGGAAATAACAGGTGGATGAAAGGGAGGAAAAGGTTTTTATTAACAATAAAAATCAGGTGAACACGCCATCCTGCTCAATTAGGAAATTACATTTTGACATTACCTGGCTTAATTTTATAAATTCCTGCTGCAAGACGTATCAAAAAATGATCCCAGCAACCTTTAGGGTGAATAAATCATCTCTGCCTGTGCAACAAAGTGGACATATGCCCTTTGAATGAGGACATTGTACGGCATGTGCGAAAAAATGCCATCCAGTTGCTTGTGCTTCACACAGGAGAATAATGGATGTGAAGGCGCACCAAACATTGTGTTTAAAAATGCATGAGCGCCCCAAAAAGCTCCCTCTCCCAGTGCAGAATAGAGCTATCACTGGTGCCTGTTATCTCCCAGAACCCCCAGGTAGAAAATGGTAATGATACCACTTAACATCTCTGCACATGTGGAGGGAAAATGGAAATGCCAACAGCACCTCAACTATAAAGCAAATCAAATTGAAATATTAATCCTCTGATTAATATAACATTATGAGGGCCCATTCTCTTTGTTGTTAAACAACAAAGGGTTGCAAAATAAGCAACTGCCTAAGAGGTTTGGGCTTTTAAAAGAGTCCCACAGAGGTGCTAAAGCCCCTTTCAAACATCATTACTCTGCATAATGTATTCCCTTCTGCACTGCTTAGATTTGATACTGATGTTTACTCATTTATTTTTTAATTAACGCTCATTGTTAATGAATTCTGTGATGAGAGGCATTTTGTAAATCATATTTAATAGAGGGGGAAAAGGGATATATTTCTCTCACCCCGTACTTGTGACGGTAGAATAAAGTGTGAGGAAATACGAAGAAGTGGGGTCGTTGTTTATTGATGAGTTGGGGTTTTTGTTCATTTGTTTGTTTTTTAAAAGTCTTATTAGCCTTACAGTCTTAACAGACTTTTACTATTAATAGTTGCTTTTTACGGTTGCGCAGAAACGCACCTTCAGATTTAAACCCACTTCCTGTTCATCGTTTCCATAAAGCCTCCTCACCTTCTCACGGTGATTTATTCCTCGTGCACATTTGTTGGGCTTAAGTTATTATATTTTTTTAAGTTATTTTTTCCTCACGCAGCAGCACGGACGTCACCAACACCGCTGAGACGCGCCATCTCTGCACACACTCCACCCTTTTCCTCGAGATCGCCGAAGGTGGTGTTTTGCCACCGGCCAGTATTGATGCTGGTGCGTCCTGAGGCCAGTGCAACCACAGTCCCCGTCACTGGAAGTAGAACAGATTCAACCGGGAACTGAACCCCTCACCCAAAACCAGTGGCGTATGAGAGGATGGAGATGGTGGAACCATTCAGCCATCAGGAGCCAGCTTGTGCTTCTATCCACTGATGACATTAAACCAGGAAACTGGGGCCCGGGGGCCACATGTGGCCCGATGAACTATTTAATCCGGCCCGCAGAGCCTCACAGTCATTTCTCCAAAAGCCAAATAAAGAGGGTTTTTTTTAGCTTAATTGGTTAGAAAAAGGTTCAGACCCCCCCTTCACCTAGCATGCTAACATGTCCTCTCAAGAAGGTGGGGCCAAACATAATTTGGAGCTTCATCATCCATCTCTAGTTGGACCAATTTACAGGCTCTTCAAAATATTTTCTCAGTCTGTGGTCCATCAATTAACCTCTGATCCTCATGTGGTGGTGGTGGGGGGGCGGTTAGTTTCCTGCACCACCTGGCCGGCCCCTTCATCAAGATCTACAACCCAACGTGGCCCTTCAGGCTAAAGAATTGCCCACCCCTGCATTAAACTGATCGCTCTGCGGTCTATTAGCACCTCTTCGGCAGTTTCAAATTGAAGAACATAAATGGTAAATTTAAAAAGATGCACAAGAATTAAAAATCCGGCATTTCTCTTTTGTATTAACAATTTTCAGAATAAAACGTCTGAATGTGTTGGAGTTGTTGTCATACGGTCCTCAGCTGGTAAAAAAAGACTGAAATCCTCCTCTTCATTGGTGTAAACATGTCGGCCCCAAAACACCAATGGAGTCGACTTCTCCAAAGCTTGTGTTTCTACTGACGCGATGGCATATACGTACAATTGTGTTATTTATTTACGTATGCTATACACACATTTAGAAATAAACAACTCATGCATGCATGCATCCATCCATCCATCCATCCATCCATAGCTATGAAAAAGGCATGTTTTGATTGGAAATGTGGCTTGTTTACAGATTGGCTCCGCTGGGTTCCTTCTAACCTCTGAGATGAGGCATCAGCGGGGAAGTTCATCTTTTAATAATGATTTTAATGATTTCCCAATATTGACTGTGAAATAATGCGCTGTGCAGCGTAGCTCAGGGTCTGTGGGCTCAGAGCTCTGCAGGACGGGCTCAGGATATCCCCACCCCACCACACCCAAACCCGACACATCTGGAGCGTCTGAAACCTGCAGCTCGTCCCTTTTCTTTACGCTGGACAGACGATCTGTCCAGAATTCCGGCAAGTTCTCCCACACCAGTGAATTAAAATGTATCTGATAATTACGGAGCAATATTGTAAAAGTCAGTATCCACACTCTCATTTGGTAATATTCGTAAGAATTCTTTTAAATCTTAAATATCCACCTCATTTCAATCATCCAGGCACTTTTTTTATTCAATTTCTGTCATTCACCAGTATTACCCACCACTTGTTTTCCAGACAGAAGAGCTATTTTCATGACATATTGCATTTGCGGTAGTTTAAGTCACACTGCTGCTTTTCTTCCTCCGAGCCAAACTGCACAGTTTTAAAGGCACATTCATCAAAAACGGAGTGCAAGTGTACTGCAGATGCTGCCTTTTTTTTATCCCCAAGATTGCTGGTAGAATTATGGCTTTTCATCAGCCTATAAATTTTCACTTATGATTAATTGCAACACTTACTTTTGGGATCACTTCTACACAAAAGAGCATTTATGCTTTGTAAAATTCTTATAAAAGAAATGCAAATCAATGGTGTTCTTGGCACCAAACATATGCTGCCAGAATACCAACAAGCCTGGCCTTAACAACCCCAGCTGGGGCCTTGTAAGACTTGCTCTTGGCAAAAGATGCTTTACCAATTAATATGAACAGCATCCAATTCTAATTCTGCACCTGGTAAGATTGTAAGTATCTTGTAAGCTCTTCTAAGCTGCACATCTGAATTACAAAACACCCCAACCCCATCTCACACAGCAAAGAACAAAATGTGATCCCAAATGTCCCTCAACTGCACACACCCACATTAGTGGAGACGCTGGCTGGAAATCACGCACTAAAGGATTTTTTTTTTTTTTTTTTTACTAAAATTGCATAACCGTGTTTGGACTTATAGCACCATTTAAAGTAAATGTATTTATTAACGCGTAAGCTGTGTACCAGCTTTCAAACTCTATTTCCATATGAAAAGGGGGGTAACACTTTAGATTGGGGAACACATATTACCCATTAACCTTTGCTGCGAATAATAGCGCATCAATTTGCTGTTAATACTCCTGTTAGTCAGCAGGTGGTTCATGGTGAATTTGTGTTCCCTGATTCAAATAGTTACTGAAAAGGGTCAGGCTAGCTGCTCCTCATGCTTCAAGCTTCGAATTTTTAAATGACTGCCAATACAGATTCTGTTCTGAGGATAAAATAATGTTTAAGAACCTAGAAATACTGCCTCAAAAATATTCTCCGAGATTTAAATATTCTTTAGATTTATACTCATAATGTTGATCAATTCAAACACGCTTGCAGAAATGCAAAAAATAAAAATGTTTCCCACCTCCCGCTTTTATTTATCTTTTTGTAATATGATGTAAAAGTGCAGTTTGTCTATTGTTCAGAGGTGCAGAAGAGAAACGGAGCGGTTGTCAGTGAGGACGAGCAGCATCCATCTCCGTGATGAATTCCACGTTTGCAAAGAAACAAGACGGTTACAATTCCCATGGCTAATTGCTCATCAGACTTCTCAGACTCTCCCTCCTTCTTTCTCTTTCTGAAACTGATACTTGCCACAGGACTTATGATAGATAGGAAGGTTTAATGAGCTCTTACAAGCAATTAAGTAATCAAGGACCCCCGCTGCTCTCCGCTGGAGCTAGCAAGAGCCGCGGCAAACGGAGGCCCATCAGCGGCGCAATCAGCACAGGACACCGTCACCGGTGCTCCGCGCCCCCTTCCCAGGGGCAGCGATGGGCGAAGCAGCAGGTGCCGGCTCATTTCATTCTTCTGTCTGCAAATCGGAACTTTGTGACAAAAATAAGTCCTATTTGCTCCGCTGACATCTCAGGAAGTGATGGAGGAGAACTCCAGCACTGGACTTGGACTCAGGTCCTTGGAAGGCCACGCTGCTGATCCAGGAGCTGGGAGGTGGTGCTGCAGCCTGCAGGCTCCGTTCAAGGAGTTGGAAAAGCCGGCGGATGCGGCGTCTAACTAGATTTGCTGGTGGGTGGGACCCAAGGATTAAACGGACTTGACCACGTCTTTCTCTCTCAAATCCAAATGTGCTTCAGTTTTCTTAAAAAAATGAGAACCGCACCTGACCCCGAACCTCCACACATGTGCTAATCCCAGGATCGTGCACATCTCGGTTTGGATGTCTCACTGCGACCTGACGCTCTACAGCGTGAAATCCTCCTCCTGGCTGGTTTGACTGTACAGTTAACAGTCACATGAGGAGGAAAAGATGCCTCTCTGGTGGATTTCTACACCTGAAAGCCTGCCAGCTGATACCAGCAGGCTGTCAGCCAATGGAGAAGGATTCTAGTAACCTACTGAGAGGGGAAGGTCAACCTGGGGGCAGGTATCCTCCACCGCTCCGTAGCTACAGACAACTGATGTGACTTAAAGTCAATATCAATATCATCCTGGTGTAATAACGACAGAGATTATGAGTGTGTAGCAAGAAGACAAAAGAAGTTGATTCTGGATGAAACCAGAGCCCAGTAAACGTCTCACAGGAGGTCAAATTCCACCGTCAAAGCTTGAGCTCTGGATGTCTGTGAGACTGGAGGCTCTGGAGGCTCTGGAGGCTCTGGAGGCTCTGGAGGCTCTGGAGGCTCTGGAGGCTCTGGAGGTTCTGGAGGTTCTGGAGGTTCTGGAGGCTCTGGAGGCTCTGGAGGCTCCTGACAACAAACTGTCCCATTTTCTATAACATGTACTATATAACAGAGATTTCGGCCTGACTTGGGCAAATACCCCTCCATGAAACGGTACAGCCTGGCCCAGGTCGCACAAACGGCTGCCCGGATGTCTGGAAAGACAAAGCCCGGGTCCCAAAAAAGGAGGGAATGAAAAGAGAAGGAAAGAGAGAGGAAAGGGCGACAGTTTGTCAGCCAGTTCTTCTCAAGGACAGGCTGAAAACAGCCTTTGAGTGGTTGAAATCAAGCCGTTTGCTAGTTTGATGCTGAAGCGTTGAGTGATCGAGTGTGTGTTAATGTCACAGAGATTACTGGAATTACAGCTTGAATTACGAATGTTTTGTTGCCGATTGAATTTTGGGTCCTACAAGGGGCAGTTAGGTTAAGAAGCTTTTAGAACACAAAAACAAAACATAGCGATGTGCAAAAATACACCAGAGAGCTGAAAATGAAACACAAATCTCTTAATAATTAATAAAACCTGAACACAATAACATATCATATATGTAGCGCTGGTGATACCAGCAGTCATTCTTCTGCATGATTCAGCGCTCTTTTTTCTGTTTTTTAAAGACTGTTGTAACTTTGACTGTGATTTTATTACAAATGTTTATTAAAAGACATATATCATCACCAAATCACCTTAAAGGCAGTGAAACCTTCACAAACAGCTGAAAAGGCAGAGTTATGTTAAGTTTTGACTGGGTCGATTGATTGAGGCCTCAACTCAACAACCCTCGTCTCCACCACAATTAAAAAACCCCATTTGTTGCACTCGATGGTGCTACAACAAAGAGAGCCGAAGCCAGAAACTCCGCCGGCCTCTGGGCCTGAGCTCCGCTGAGGCGGCCGTGAGAGACCGCAGATCGCTGAGCAGCTGAAGAAGAAGAAAGAATTCCACCGTCCTGGCTCCCCACGGCCGAGCGAGGGTTGCTGACAGCGAAGGTGATGTAAGGCAGCGGTAAACACGTCCCCCCCCCCCCCCCCCCCCCCCCCCCATTACAACGGGTCACAGGCATCAAAATATTCTTCAGTTCAGGAAACATCTGCTCTGCTCTGTGTGTTTTCACACACAACATATCTATGCAGACTGGTCCGTCAGACCAGTCTCAGGGTTGAGCTGGGGCCACTGGGATTCTCCTTTGGCTGAAAAGTCTTAAATGGTTTAACTGGTGACAGCGTTGAGTGTTTGTCGGTTGTCGATGGCGATGGCGATGCGAGTGCACATCAGTCTTTAGCGTAGCTATGCTGCTATAGGCCCACGCTGCTGGGGAGACAAGTACCCACTGAGCCATTCCCCACCTCCTCAACTCCAACCACCATTTCTACTCCCTCCTCTCCTCCTCTTCTTCTCACTGGGATCATCAGTGTGTCCAGTCTTCCTCGCTGTTATATGTCTCTCTCCCCCTCTTCTCTCTCTCTCTCTGCGCCTTTCTGCCATGCTGTATTATTCTGTTTGGAATATTTGCATGTTTCTCTCTCTCTCTCTCTCTCTCTCTCTCTTTCATTATCTCTGTCCTGTCTGCCTCTTCTTCTCCTCTTTTACCCAGTCAGTTTTCAGCAGGATGGCTCCTCCTTGTCAGCCTGGTCCTGCTCAAGGTTTCTTCCTGTTAAAAGGGAGTTTTTCCTGCCACTGTGCTGACCTGGGGGGTTCTGGCTCTGGGTTTCTGCCTCTGTAAAGCACCTAGAGACAATTCTGACTGCAAAAGTGGCTACTTAAATAAATAAATTGAATTGAACTGAAAACATTAAAACAAATACATGACTTCCATTTTTGAATTCCGCCCTCCATCATGTTTGGTGCTGACTTTAATCTCTCTGATTTCAGGCTTCTTTTTCTCCACACTCGTTTGTTCAGTTGCAGCTTGGCCTGTACTGAGTTTGACGCTTGCAGCTCCGTGTTCTTCATCACTGGATGCACGCTGACTGTCTCAGGGTGGTGCACGTGCTCCTCCCACTCCCTGGATGCTCTGAATAATTCTGCCCCTCGCAGCATATTTCTTCTGCCTTTTTTTGGGGGGGGGGGGG
>BJFM01002770.1:29972-43793 GCA_016586285.1 Arothron firmamentum
CACACACACACACACACACACACACACACACACACACACACACACACACGCAAAGAACCATATAAAGTCAGCGCCTCAGGGTTGTTGGTGAAGAGGAGGGGCAGGGAGTGTGTGACACCAACATTTATAGGAAAAAAAACTTGTCACAGGGTCAAAGAATCATGGGTAACAATGTACATGCTCAGCTCTCAAAGGAAGCCCCAACATCAGAACATGCACAAGTTACACCCACTGATGGGTCAAAACCAGCTGAATGGGCGTCGGTGAGCTTTGGTTACTGCTACTTTCATTGTGATGCTCATCATTTCCAGAGGGCAGATTTCATTTGCTGGGTCAAATTTTGAAAAATTACACAAACTGTCAAAAAAGGAAGGTTATCTTAACTTGAAGTGCCAAGTGTGCATATTTTAGATACCAGCAGGTTTTGTGCACATATACAATATATATGTAGAAAAGAATAAAAGATATATCATAAGATAAATTATTCATTAGTAATTAATGAATAAGTAGAATTGAGAAAAAAATATAAGAGGTTAGGCAAGGGGTTAGGGTTAGGGTTAGGTTGGGGCTTGGGGGGTTTGGGTTAGGGTTAGGGTAAGGGTTTAGGGGGTTAGGGTTAGAGGTTTGGGTTTGGGTTAAGGATTGGGGTTAGGGTCAGAAATTCCGATGGAAATTCACCGGGACTTCTCTCCCCACATTCAGAGAATCGCACCAAGGCGCTGTCTCGAGCAGAATCATCATCAGTGACCCCTCACACCCCCAACATGGACTGTTCTCCTCTCTGGCCCCTCAGAAGAGGTTCCACAGCATTCGGTGCAGGACCACCAGCTTCTGCAATAGCTTTTATTCACATGCCATCAGACTGCTGAACACAAACTGAACACTGCCACTCATGCTGGTCTCCATGTCCTCTATACAATCTTCCACTGCTTCTTACCCAGTGTGTATATATTACCTAGTGTGTATATACAGTGGTCCCTCATTTATCGGGGGTTACGTTCTGAAAATCCTCCGCGATAAACGAAATCCGCGAAATAGAAATCTGTTTGCTATTCAAATACTGTACATGTTACGGCCTCATAATCCCTCCTCGCGATCTTCATAAACGCGCACAGCGCGGACGCAGCCGATAAAGTGCCAGATGGCAGAAATCAGTCCGGACTGCGACGTACCGCAGCCAGTGTAAACCCGCCTCACCCCGCAAAATACGTAAATTTGGCGGAGACTCTTCACGTTGGTCAGTCCCTTAGCCAATCAGGATGCAGAACACAATGCACTGTTTAAAAAACACATTAAAAAAAACTGCACTAAAAAAATCCGTGAAACAGCGAAGCCGCGAAAAGTGAACCGCGTTATAGTGAGGGCTCACTGTATACAAATATTGTCTTTTTAAATGATTCTATTATTATTGCATTACTGGAAACTCCACAGGTCACTTTACTTCTTCCCTTTGTGCTATTTTGCTATTGCAGATTTCCATTGTATGTTTGCTGCCACCTACTCCATAATTGGTATATTTCAAGCCTGTGCAGGTCAGGTATTGTAATCCAGGTCACATTGTCACTTTAATATTTTTGGAATTGTTTTACTGTTTTATAATTGTTTTAAAGTTTTGTTGTTGTTTTTTTACTCTTACAAAATTCCAAGTATTTTTTTTTTTGCTATCCCAAGTCTTTATTCTGTGCTGAGCTGCTTGCAACAAAATTTCATTTTTTGTACATCCGCTGTATACTTAAAGACCAATAAAGTTCTCTCAGTCTAAGTCTAAACAGATGCAGATACTTTTACGTTTATGATGAACTTTGAACTTTCTGAAAGTACAAGCCTAGTGTCCTGTAAAACGGATGAATGCTCAGAGAATGGGTGGTGAAAAGCAGCCTCAGATATTTACAACATGTCACGGGTGCAGTTTGTCCTGTGTTACATTTGTAAGATGGGTGACAGCCAGACTCGGTGCCAGTGCAACTGTGTCTGCAGGCTGCAATCCGTCTGTTTGCACGTCATCTGAAGAAAGCAAACTGCACTGTTGCTCACACTCTCCCCCAATTCCATTGTTGTCATTGGATGGCAGCCACCAACAGTGAGCCAACCCAGTTAACAGACACTTCCGCTCTGCATATAAGGAACCATCTGTTTTAAAAGCCGGGAAAGAAATAAATAAAAAGACGGCTCCTTTTTCACACCTCCTCTCCTCCACCGTGGTCTCCAGTAAGTGAATCTCCGCCATTATTCCGCCTCTCAGCCCTCGTCCCTCCACCCAAATTACCTCTGCCTGGACCCGGCCGCTGCTGCTCTTTGAAATTGTGCCATAATGACTCAACCAGTTTTGAGAAAATGTTTTTCTTATCTGTGCTCCTGGTGCATAACTGAAATGGCTGTTTGATTTGGTTTTGCCGTCTCTGCCATCATCAAAATTGCAGCAGCCATCAACAGCCGTGAGAAATAAACGCGCAGGATCCTGAAAGGCGCGCTTTGCGCAGGCCTCGGTTCCTCCTCCGCACACGCGCCAGCTTGTAGTTAAATAAATATTTGCTGTGGGGTATTGAAGAAAACATATTGCCTTGGCTCGGCGCACCGATACTGGCCTCCACTGCCAAAACACAAGGCTGGATGCATCGTTCATGAGGAAGATCTGACACAGCATCACACCAACACAGGATAATGCTGCGACCCTGCAAGGCGCTCTTTTATCTCACAACGTCCGTTCAATTTAAATGCACACTGTTATGGCATATCTGCAGAGAAATATTAGCTCAAGTCGGCCTCAGAAATCCACTTATTATCCGCCTTTTTCCATTTCTCCTCTTATTAAGCCTATTAGACTATTTAAAGGGCATTAGGTATTATGAATAGCAGCTGAGCTAATTTTATCCTCTGTAATATCTGTCTTCATTTTACTACATTAGTATACTTTTCAAGGCTCAGTGGACTCGCTGGCTGGGGTTTAAATCACATCGCATGACTCTGAAATCCAAACTCATCTTCTTCTGGTCTCCTTTTTACGCCTAAAACGACCTCCGCGATCCCGACAAATGACGCTTCACTTAAAACTCCTTAATAAATGAATTTGGGTGTTTAAAGGTAATATAAGGAGAAGGAATTTTGTAATGATGAAAAGGGTGACTGAGGCTTCATGCGTTCTCGATCTAAAGAGCGTTCAGCGAGAGGGTGGCGGAGGGGGAGGGGCGTTGGCGACGCCTGGGGTCTTTTGGCCCCAGTGAGCTAGACGATCACCTCGGCTGTGCGTACAAGGCTGCGATCAGGCAGATTCACAGGTTTGACTATGTACCAATGATGTGACAACATGGTGAAAGAGACAAGTAGCCAGAAAGGCTGGAGCGTCCCCGGGGCCCTCACCTTGGACCTACGCTGGAATACAATCACGCACCCAGAAGAACCGCTGCTCGTGCGCACAGTGGTAAAAATTCTCCAGCTGTCTGTTAGCATTTGTTGTCTGGGACTTTATTAGGAGCCTGAGGAAAGCTTCATTTGAGAGGACCACCTATCTCATTTAAAAGGCTAACAGCATAGCCAGAGGAGAGGAGATCTCAGGTGAATGTTCTCGATGCGTTATGTACTGGAGCAGTTCTCACACATTCAGGGGATTAGCATCACGCCTGAGGCCCGGGTCGATGGATCAGACATCGAGCCCTTTCAATAACACAAACATTCTGAACATTCCAGCCAGACCAAACAGACCTGCACCTCCTCAGGAGAAACAGGTAAAATTAAGGATTATTTTATCAGTGAAGCTGCTGAAAGATCGTTGAACCAAACCTACAACTGCTAAATGTCCCGTGTCCTATAATTGCTGGGAAAAAAAGGTAAAAATGGGGCTTTTAATAGTGGTTTTGGGTGACTGTCACCTTTGTGTAGGCTGGACCTCTATCAGACATCCCTCCATCGATCATCAGCTGTTCCATCCATCTTCTGTTAACGGTCACTTGTTCCTAATTAGACTCGCTGGGGGGGTGCTGGAGCCATTCCCAGCAGCCACTGGGTGAAAAGCAAGAATAAACCCTGGTCCGGCTGTCGGTCCATCACACACTCACTCACATCCAGGTGCATTTTAGACTCTCCAGTCAAACCAGTTTCCATGTTTTTGGTCTGTGGAAGGAAACCGGGGCGGCTGGAGAAAAGCCCTCTGCTTCCTGCTCTCTGTTCTGGAGCTCTTGTTGTCCCTTTGAATTAGCCCTGAATGATTTATGCTGACCAGTCTGGCCAGTGCGAGACACTGGTGACAGAGATAGAAACACACTTAGCCCCTTTTGATGTGTAAACAGGCCGTATTAAAAGCCAACTTGTTCCAACCAAGCCAAACACATTTGCTGCGCTCGGGAACAGCTTGGTGTCATTTCACTCGTCAAACAACGGCCTCGTCACAGCCAATCAGAGGACTCCTTCGGCCAACACGGGCCATTTACCTTCAGCAAACACGGCGTGTCACAAAGTCCGAGGATGAGTTAGGTGCCTGAGCAAATACCCCCACGAGCCGCTGGGCACAAACCAAGTCAGCCGGTCTGGGGTCAAGTCGAATGAGCAGCGATGACTTCAGATCCAGCAGCCATCTGTCGTTAGCAGCGGGGGGGTTCACAGCTCCGATCCATACATGCATACATAGAATATTAGTGCAGCAGAGGAGGGTGCGATTAGGCCAACATATGTCTGCAAATGGTGGATATGGTGATAGGCGTCACCCTCAACTAGGGCCAGGAAATAGGATTTGCATGGGGATTTTCAGCTTGACTTTTATTCACCCTCTGTTGGTCTTTATAGAGAGGAGCATCCGTTCAAGGCAAGATCGTCTCTATGAGCAGGTCTGACCCCTGAACGAGCAACAGCAGCTAGGAAAACCTCCCTTGAGCAGGGACGGGGCGGCGGTGCGGAGCTTAGCTGACAGTTACAGCTTCTCTTCTTCTGCTGTTTCTGTTTTGTCTGGTTTCGTTCATCAGGGACACGTGTACAAAGTCAACAGGGTTGGGCCAAGTGCAGAACCTTGTGGAACTCCATGACCAAGCTACTATATGAGGAGGAAACTGGTGTCTGTCTGATAAATCTGACCTGAACCACTCTAGTTTTGTCCCTTTACTCCCAGTAAGCTGCTCCAGTCTCCCTAACTGGACATTCTCATCGAAGGCAGCACCGAGGTCCAGTAGAACCAGTCTAGAAACCAGCCCACTCTCTGAAGCTCTGAGATCATTAGTAACTTTAACAAGTGCTGTTTCTGTGCTGCGATGATCTAAAGCCTGAACATCTGAAACAGACTGTTTCCTCCGCAGGGGGTCCAGCCACACCCTCCTTCTCAAAGTCAAGACAAACAGGTGGAAAATAAGCTTCTTTTTACATGCGTGTGTGTGTGTGTGTGTGTGTGTGTGTGTGTGTGTGTGTGTGTGTGTGTGTGTGTGTGTGTGCTGACTTGCGGCTGACATTTAACTAACCGCATATTTAAAGCGCTGAGGCATTTGCGTGAGATTTCAATAATGTGACTTTGAATAAACCACAGGTTCTCTGTCCTGCTCATGGACTTGAGCCCAGCAGCAACGGATGAAATCACACCCAGGAGCTGCCCTAAGAGCATTCATAAAGAAACCTCGCACAACAAAATAAATAAAAGCACATGTGATTACTGATCCTGCTTTAGGAGGGACGTGCAGAATTTGCTTTTCTGCTGTAGAACATTTAAAAACATGCAGAATATACTAATAAACCTCTTTTTTTATCTACTGGAAGGTAATTCACTGGATCTCTTTGCACCTTTATATTGTGAAAAATGTATTTCTGAAATTACTGTAACTTACAACTTATAGCCCAGCTGATGTACCACCAAAATGCTATTTGCCAATTGTATTGTAATTTCCATAACTCTGTAGCTCCTAGGGTTACCCTAAATCTCTTACAGGGTGTTAGATTTAGTGTCAATTTGTCTATTTTCTAGTTAGGTTCAGGGTTTTTATCGGAAAATTTAAATTCAAAATGTACTGAGTGAATTACAATAATAATAATTGAAAAATAAACAAGAATCATGAAAGTCATTAACCTGTCAAATAGCTGCTGTCACTGAGGTGGAAAAGCTGCATCAAACCTGAAAGGTCTAAAATAAAAAGAAATCCTCGTTTTCTTCTGAAAGCAGAAGAGCTTCGGCCTGTTTTCTCTGTTGATCTGTGAGCATCAGCAGCACCGCGTTTGTGCGTCGCTGTTGACGCACAAACGCGGGTTGTTTAAGTCGGAACCGTCGCGCTCAAGGGTTCACTTTTGTTTACCGTCCTCAGGGAATCAATTTGATATTTATAGCTCAAAGCAGAAGCCCACATTTCAGACAATCAATGCAAGAGGAGAAAGTCAGGCTTCTCCTAACCAGCTCTGACAAATTAAAGCAACCTCTTTTTGTATTAGTTTCATATCCGTTTTCATTTTTTTTCTCAATTGGCGAAATCAATTAAACAATGCTCCCTAAATTAGTCATTGATTTTTAGCAGTAATGACACTTCACCAAAGGAAATGATATCTTTAGGCGAGCGTGCTGTTTTTTCCATTACTGCCAGCCTTGTTAAGGACAGAAGCAATTCACTTCCAGGGAAAGTCCTGTCTTAAATTAGCCATTGATTTTTTCCCCCTCAGGTTGGTGCTTTTACTTTGGAGTTGTTGGAAATTGAGTCCATAATCTATTAGTTTTCAGACAAAGGCAGACATTTTCCGTCACGTCTTCATTCTGTTGTGTTTCCAATCCTCGATTCTATAACAACAGTATTTTTTTTTTCAACACTTTCTTGCTAAAATGCAGATTAATTTGCCAAATCATGATTCTGAGTTTCAGAATTTTATTTTTGCTGGCGCCGGTTTGTCACAAATGTGAACCGAAATGGACAAAATTCATCACTTTTTTAGGATTTTAAATGTTCAAATTCAAAACCACAAAGAAACAAAAGAGAAAAATATTAAAATTAATGTCAAAAAGAGGAACAGGCAGCAAAAAACAGACTTGACTTCCTTCAGACTAGAATTCGGACAATATGAAGTAGAGAAAGTGCATTTTCTTCCTGATTCTGATTATTGAAACACAATTTTGACATAACATATTTTAATCACATTATTTAAATAGTTATATCGCAAAAAAACAACAAAAAAAACCATGTCGATACTAAAGAAAAACTAAATATAAAATATACACAAAAATAAATACATTGTGGTAAAAGGGAAAACAAACTAGGCAAATATTTCTATTTATGTACTCTTTTTATTTATTAATAGATTAGGCCAATAAAATCACCTCATTTTTGGATTTGGGGAACATGAATAAATCCTAAATATGATGCCTGACTGATTAAAGGTAGCCACAGTTTCATGTGTTCATTAATGAAAAAGTGAACGGCTGAAAAACAAAGGCTTTACTGCCGCACTCGTGGCTTCTGGAACGGAGGGGACGGACGTGTGTGCAGCCATTTTACTGCTGCTCCACATCTCGAGCAGCCGCCGCCACATGTGAGGCGAGTCCAGACGACCGGGTCTGATCTGAGCCCGTCCAGAGGTTTCCCAGGTGACCCAGAATAACCGAGCCAAACACACAGACAGCTACGCTTGATGTTCACCGATGGAGGAAAGTCTTTAAATCAGGGGTCTTGACGTCTACACTCACTTTGACATTAATGTATCATTACAACAGGACTCATGGGTGAGGTTACAGGCTGGCTGGAATCAAAACAGCTGGAATCCACTGTTTTCCTGCCCAAACGCAGACGCGAATCTTTATTTCAACAAGAACTCTTCAGTTCATGATGGCGCAAATCACCGTCCGAGTCCTGTCTCCGCAGGGTGCCACAGGTCCCAGATTTATGAGGAGGGTGGAAAAAAAAAACCCAGAAAAAACCCCAGGATGAATGAATCTATAAACAAAAATGGCTGGAAAACGCCAACCACGTAGCGGTCGCCGGGCAGGTTCCTGTCCATAAAGTGCACACTCCGTTCTGCTGTGGCCCCTGAACACGACAGGGATGAGAGCAACAAAAGGGAGGATGTGTTCATGAGAAAAGAGAGAGAGAGAGAGAGGCAGGAAGAACGTCCGTGTGTGTGTGTGTGTGTGTGTGTGTGTATGTGTGTGATAGAGAGAGAGAGAGAGAAAGAGAGAGCAGGCCGGATGTTAGTAGACGTAACCCTCGCTGTAGGGGTGTGGCTGACAGTAGGGTCCCTCCTGAACGTAGCTTATGTTCTCGTCGAAGTGCGACAGCGGCACCGTGTCCTCCTCGTTGATGTGCCTCTCCATGTCGGTCTTCAGCACGGGCCGCTGATTGTCAGGAAACGCCATGGAGAACAACGCCTCGGGGTCGCACACGAACTTGTAGACGTACCGCTCCCCTGCCACCTGAGGGGCCCAGCAGGACAGACACGGAACGGATAAACGGACAGGGCAAAGAAATAGGGCCTAAATACATCAGCGAATGCGTGATCGGGCTCAGAGGCGGAACTACTTTGCGCAGCGCAGAGACAGAAATAACAGGAACCCGCGAGGGCCTTTTAAGGACATCTACGTGCACGATTTTCCTTGAAAACACAAAAATCGCGGCACATTTTAACCCGACAGAGAGGCTCTTTCAGAACATCAAAGCTGCAGAGATCCAAGCCGAGATCTGAGGAGACGAACGCGAGCGAGGCGGCGTGTAATAATAGTGGGAGTGTCGGGCGTGCACGTAGCATAAGACGCCAACGCAGGAGGCACGTTAGGAGGATCCAAATGCTACGAATGTCCGTCATCAAATATGTCAGAGCGGTTCAGAACGCTTCCATTTTTATGGAAAAACATTCAAAAGCAGCCACAGAAAGTTAACAGGAGCGCGTGGCCTCTGAAGACTGGGACTGCTGGGAACTGTGGGGAGCGCAGCCGCTTTCAACCTGACAGGTTCAACTCCGGAGAGCATTTACACACCAAACATGACGCTAAGTCACTGGGGAACATGTTCCCACGAGGAGACGAAATAATGAACATTTACCGCCTTAATCAGAAAAAAAAAGCTGATTAAAATGAAACATTTGCTGCGTTTAATCACAATAATTTACCTAATCGCACAGCAAAAACGTATCCACGGGGCCACGTTTCACTGTCAAATGTTACTATTAAAATGATACTTACAAGAATTATTATTACAAGTTGTTATTACACTACAACAGGGACGTATTCTCCATATTTGTGCTTTTCTGAAGGATCTTTCCTACCTTCTGCATGATTCCCTTCTCGTAGTAGTAGCGCAGCGACCGGCTCAGCTTGTCGTAGTTCATCGCCGGGCGATTCTTCTGGATCCCCCATCGACGGGCCACCTTTAAACAGGACGCTGGTGTTTAGGAGATCAGACAGGAGAGGAGTTCCTGCTTTCACAGCCCCCGCCTGCAGACGCCAGAACGCTGACCTGCAGGCCGGACAGACCCGTCCAACGTGCTCGTTGGATGTTCACTCAGGTGAGGAGACAGCAGATGTTCCTGCACCTGTCCACCAGACCACCTACCACCCCAACCCCCATCCTCACCTTCTGAGTTCTGCTGAACATGTCACCAAAAATATGGCCCAGACTAAATATTGTCTCTCCTTTAAAGAGGCGACAGCCTGGAGGGGCCAGCTGGGACCAGCTGGGCCCTCCAGCTGCAGCTCCAG
Source organism: Arothron firmamentum (assembly GCA_016586285.1). Classification (NCBI taxonomy): domain Eukaryota; kingdom Metazoa; phylum Chordata; class Actinopteri; order Tetraodontiformes; family Tetraodontidae; genus Arothron; species Arothron firmamentum. The sequence continues at coordinate 39,610 of BJFM01002770.1, forward strand.
GCCCACCGGCCTCCTCCCTCCAGCAGCAGCACCACGGAGCTCGCCTCTGTTTCACTTTGCAGAGGCGCTGTCCTCCACGCGCTTACGGGTTTTTAGGCTAAGGTGCTATGAAATATTCAGCCGGGGCTGAACAGAAGAGCCGACCTTGAGCGGCTGCAGGAGGAACACATCAGTTATTCCACCGCAGATTATGAACTCTGACACACTCTGCGTTCACTGCCACCAGCAAAGAATCACATCCCAGCAAAGAAAGGAAGGAAGGGGGGAAAAATCTGGGCTCAAGAAATTAAATAGATTTTAGGTTTAGAGGAGATTTCAGAACATCCCCCCCAAAAAAAATACAAATACAAAAATTCTAATGATATGAGGATGAGACAAGTTTCCCCGACTGAAACGTTGGCCCAAGTCCTCCCTGTCTGTCAAAGACGACCAATGACACCCTGTGGAAACGGGGAAAAACCTCACGAAAATAAATAAAAAGTGGGAATTTGGAGAAAAACAGATCTCTATTTTTATCCATAACTGACAAATAAACTGATGCCCATAAATTTAAAATGAGAGTTTTGGGTTTTTTTTGCCCTCCTATGTTTTCTTCTTTAAAGGTAAGGTCTGTATCTTTTTAAAACTATGAGTCAAAGGTGTGTTTAGCAGTGTGTGTGTGTGTGTGTGTGTGTGTGTGTGTGTGTGTGTGTGCAGGTGCTCCCCCTCACCTCTTCCGGCTCGATGAGCTTGAACTCCATGCCTCGGCCCGTCCACGCGATGAAGTGGGAGTTGGAGGGGTCGTCCAGCAGAGCCACCAGGAACTGCCAGAGCTGCAGCGAGCCTCGGCGCTGGTAGGACGGGCCCTCGCGGTACAGCCCGGACTCGTGCTTTATGTCACCTGCGGCACACGCACAGCGGTACAGGCTGGGGGGGGGGGTTTTGACGCTCCCGCTCTGGTCGAGCTGGCCGGGAGTTCTGGGAAACTGACCTTCGGCCTTTTCGGGCACCACGCAGGCGTCGTCGTAGAAGTGCCTCACCACCTTGTCAAACATGCAACCTGCGAAAGAGCAGCAACAGCTACAACCCAGCGTTCAAGCCGCAGCCGGTCTGAGCAGGCGGGCGGTACCTTCGGTCCGGTTGGCGTGAGCCAGGTACCCGTCCTGTCGCAGGTAGACGGAGTGACAGCTGGGCACTTCTGCTGGAGGACAAAGACGGGAGAGCGAAAAGGCGTCAGAACGTCTGCGTGACGGCAGGCCAGAGAGAGCCTGACTCAACCCCTCCAGGGTCACCGCGGAGGCCAGCCTGGGGCGGGTGGGCTGGCTGGCTGGCTGCTGCTGCACAGCTCTGCATCTGGGCATTCCAGCCCAGCATTTTCCACCAAAAAAAAAAGCACCGGACTGCATTAAAACAGGGCTCAGACCGAACCTTCTATGCTTTAAATGCAGCATGTTTAACAAGTAAAGTTCAAACACGCTGACTAAACAGCCTCGTTTTCTATAAAACGCGTCTCCGTCCGCCTGGTCTCGAACCCTGGAGTTAAGGTCTACCAGCTGTTAGCATTATAAACAACATTTATAGCTGGAAACTGCTGTTAATAGAAGAGAAAGTAAAAGAATGAGGCCAAAATAGGTTTGTACGGTCTGTAATTTTAAGCATTTTAGGTTTGGTAGATGATTCCATTCGCTGTGTTTGCAGCCTCTCATCAACCCGAAAAAACCCCATAAAAGATTGTAAAGTGAATGTTCAATCAGGGGCCCTTAATTTAGCCTCACAAACATTCTCTGATCTTCATCTGAGTAATGAGCTCCAAGATCAGATTGCTGCTAATGAAATTAGCGTCTCCCCACCCATCATTTCCAGGACGGTTCTGCGGGGCTGCTAATGCGTCCTCCATCAGAGGAGCTACCACGGCGGACACGCGAGACCAAGCCGACGGCCGCGCAGCAGCGGGCTCCTCATGGCAGGCCCGACTCAAACGGCAAATGTCGGAAGCGGAGAGGCAGATTTGTGGCGCTCTTCCTGTCCAGCAATTACAGCGTTGACAGCTGGGCAGCCGAGCAGCCCTTTAATTGGGCTCAATCGTCAACGCAAACCTCAACGGCTTCCTGACATTTGCATCCTGATGACCAGCGTCATTATGAAATCAATACATCAAAATGGCGGAAGACATTTACGTAGGTTACAAGAGTCATTATGGGTCCCTTCCTGATCTCTCCAAAGCGCCGAAATCGAACTCGCACCCTCACCGACCTGCTTCATGCTGCTATAAGCTCAGAGGGGAACTCTGACGTACATGTTTGAGGCCCTGACGGAAGGTGCTGGGCTTCGCTGCACGGAGCAGCTGTTTCCGGTGGGAAGCGGAACCATCTTAGGCAGCATTAAATGCTCCTTTTTCACCACCTTTTCTTCCGGACACCAGGAGTTCTCTCTTTACTGGAAACGCTGACCTGCTGAACCAGATCTGCTCAACCACCAGCTGCAAACTCAATCAACACCCCCTCCCCCCACCCCCTCCTCCGCTTCCTCCCGTCTTCTGGCTTTCCTTAAAGACTTGGGAGCCTAATAGTTATTTAATAAGCGCGGCGGAGCCCGAGAGCTGGCCTGCCTCACCCGGGTCGTACGTGAAGTCTCTGGGCTCCTGCTTGATCATGATGGAGGCGGGGTAGCTGCTGGACACCGGCGTCCCCATCACGGCCGGGTGTTCGAACAGGGGGTCGGGGTACTCCTGCTTGAAGCCCTGCGGGGGGAACGGGATGCTGGGCTCGGACAGCTGCCGGTGGTAGATGGGACGTCCGTCTCGGGCGATCATGGACGGGGAGGGGAAGGAGTTGCAGGGTTCCGACAGCTGACGTCGAAATCTGAGGAAAGAGAGACGGGTGAGCGGCAGGGCCCCGTTCAGGGGCGACCGGCCCAACCGGAGCGGCTAACCTGGCAGAGCCGCAGGTTCTGCCGGGGCCCGGCCCGCGGCGCTACCTGTGATCCATCTCGTAAGCGGCGTCGGGAAGCGGGAGCGAGGACGGGATCTGAGCGTACGTCCGGTCCGGTTTGGGCGTTGGGGCGGCTGTGGGCGACGGATGGTGGAGGGGGGACACGGGCGTGCTGCTGGGGGGCGTCACTGGGCTGGAGACCTTCATCACTGCGGGCGGCTTCTGCTCATACACACTGTGGTGGACAAAAAGTCACAGTTGGGGCAGAGCTTTGGTTTTGCAGCGAGAGCGTCCCGGCTTGTCCCACCTGAAAGCGTAGGGACATTTTCCTCCATACTGGAGTTTAAACTGTTGTTCCTGGAAACAGGTGGAGCTCAGCTCTGAACACGGGCTGTGCAGCTCTCTCTTGATCTTCAGCTGCAGTCCATGGAAAGCCACTAGATTCCAGAAAACAAAAAGCAGAGTTCAGACGACGGCGCAACGCGGTGACGCCGCGGTAATTACCGCGTAACAGCAGCGCGAACGGGAACGATGCCACCGCGGTGGATCGCATTTTAACGACGGGCCCGGCGGGGTGGAGTACGGCGGAAACTGCTGAATGAGAAGGAGCGAGGGTGCGGAGGGCTGCGCCTGTCGTCAGCCGTTGCGGGCGCGTCCCAGACGAGAGCCGCTCATTGATCTGGAGGAGGGATGCTCTCTGCGCGGCCCCTGAGTGAGCCTGCATCATCAGGGCTCGTTAAGTGGCAGATCGCTCCTGATTAGCGTCTCATCAGCTCAAGTCATGATCAACGCTAATCCAATCGGCCGCGCGACTGAATAAATACAGTCGTGCCGGGACGAAGTCGGGCGACTGCGCTGGGAGCCCTGCTCCAGGATCTCCAGGCCTCAACAAGACCAGAGGTCGCGCCTTGGGGAAGAGAAACACCCCAGTCTGGGGCCATTTCCTCTTGGACGCTGTCGGGGCGCTGGGGTGCATCTGCCAACACCCCATCTGAGCTCCCTGGGGGACGGGTCACATGGTCCCAGCGTGAGAACACTCGGAGCTTTCTCGCAGCCCTTGCTGAGTCCTGACCTTTCCAGGTCATCGATCGAAGGTCAAACAGACGCTCCCCGAGGGGAGACCTTTGATGACACCGGCAGAGGTGTGTTAATGAGCCAAACCGATCCAGATTGTCCCTACTGAGATCAGCGTCACCTTCAATTTTTTTTTTTTTTTTTTCTGGAATAAACCGGATTTTCTGATGGATCCAGCATCTTCCGTCCACCACTGCTGCT
>BJFM01002770.1:65996-73496 GCA_016586285.1 Arothron firmamentum
GGGGGTCGGGTTAGTTACTGCTGATCTTTTGCTTTCAACAATGTCATTATAGAGACTATCCTTCATCTGCATAATCTCTGAGGTAATTATTAGCTCTGCTCGCCACACAATCTTTATTGTAATTTTCTTTTATTCAAATGCAAGCTAAAAAAAAAAGATGTAATGAGAAAACGTCTCACTAAATATTATATAACACTCAAATCCGTAGAGTTTAAAGTCGACCTAATCACCATAAATAACTTCATTTGTGCCTGATAATCCTGCTTAAAAAGAAAAGGCGAGAGGAACCGACGTTAGGAACCAGACCAGGAAATCGCCTGCTCCTTTAAAAACAAGTTTATGGGAATACATATGCTGCGTGTGCGTGTGCGTGTGTGTGAGTGTGTGTGTGTGTGTGTGTGTGTGTGTGTGTGTTCTTGCTACATACTGAGCACCAAAATATTCAGCATTCTTCCAGCAAAGTGAGGACATTTTTAGGAAGTGAGGACATGTTGGCTGGTCCTCCTATCAAGGCCCGTCTGAGGGTGAAGACTTGGTGTTAATCTTAGGTTTAGGTTAGGTTTGGGTCAGGGTCAGGGGGTCATTGGGGATGGTTAGGGTTAGGGTTGGCGTAGGGTGACCAGACATTCCAGTTTACCTGGGACAGTCCTGGTTTTGAGCCTTTTGTCCCGTGTCCCGGCGGATTTCAACAGCCCCATTGTTTGGTCCGTCCGGGCGTCCCGATTTTTTCTCTTTTTTTCCCTCTTTTATCAACAACACGCTACACATGGCAGAAAGTCATTTAAAGCCATAACAGTGCTTTCTGGTTGGAACTCGTCTTTGGCCCATGTGTATGTCAATCACACAGTTGTCATAGCGATCTGTAATCTGAACCAATTAAAAAGCTCCGCCGTTCTCCACGTGTCTGTAGCTTGATGCTCATTGGTCCATGAGACCACACGGGCCTGGACCCTTAAAAGCGCTGCTCGTTACTCAGCTTAACTTTCATGATTCCACTAAGCATGAAATACTCAGAAAGATAATTTCACGCACCTATTTTGTTTGTTTGTTTGCTGCATGTTGATGTTCAAAACAGTTTAATGGTAAAATGTTGTACACTTTTGTCTGTTTTAGTGGCCACGTTTTCTTTTACATCCACTACTGCAATTATTTATTATTCTTAACAAAGATAGCAAGTAAATGTTTACAAGTTGCATCACCTGAGTTGAGTAAAATAAAATCTCTATGTTTTGGTGAGAATTTGCTGCGTTTTTGATTTTTAGCAAAAAAAAAAAAAACATAAAAAAAAAGTGTCCCAGTTTTTAATTTTGAGAATCTGGTCACCCTAGGGGAAAAGTCCTCATAAAGATAGAAGTCCAAGGATGTGTGTCCAGTTATTTATGTACTGAGACAAACACACTGTGACATTTAAACTTTCACATGACTGGCGGGAGATGAATCTCACACACTAACGGCTCCACGGCGGCGTCTCAACAGCCGCCGTCGTATCCCGCGGTAACGAGACCCCTCCTCCAGGAACCTGCGTTGGCAGTGCATCAGGAGCGCAGGCCCGACCTGTTATTCAACTAACATTTATCGGGCCATGCATCACTCACGCCTCGTCCACAGGTTGCACCAAAGGTGCCACTGCCACCCGCAAATGTCAATTACCATATTTCCCCCTGACATTTCTCAGTAATGGCGGCATGAGCTATGTGCAGTAAGTGTCATTACAGGCTGATGGCTGATGACTGTCATCATGTAGCGACAACAAGGTCCGCTCATCAATGAGAGACGGCTTAGGCTTGAGCACATTCCGATAAAGACCCAGCCGGGAAATGAGAAATGGACTGATTAGGCTATAGAGTTGGTGTTTTGTGCATTTTCAAATATCACTGAAAGCGGGCGAAAATTAATGGGCAATTTCAGTTTCAGTGTGATGAGCGGCTGTTTCTCGTGCGGCTTCATTTATAGAAGAGGAGGTAAGAAAAGTGTACCTCAGTGTGTGAGTGTGTGTACATACACACACACACACATGCACGCGTTAACATCCTAGTCCCACAGCGGTCAGTCCGGAGCGGAGCTCAGCGCTGGAACCAGTCTGCTCAGCCTCCGTCTGTCCCCGCCTGTGATGCCTGTGCTGGGCAGACGACAGCGTGAGAGGCCCCTGGAGCAGGAGCTCCTGGGCAGGGGCCTATAGACACCAGAGGACCACAGCCTCCCTCAGCAGGGGGTGGATCAGCATTGAATCTGGTTGTTATGAGGTCAGCGACCGGCGTGATGTCATCATTGCGTGATGAAGATGTCCTTCTAAAGTCAATCATTTGGTTCAATTCAATTCAGTTTTATTTCTATAGCGCCTTTTACAATAAAAGTTGTCTGTTTCTGCTTTACAGAGGCAGAAACCCAGAGCCAGAACCCCCAGGTCAGCATAGTCGCTGGAGAAACTCCCTTTCAACAGGAAGAAACCTTGAGCAGGACCAAACTGACAAGGAGGAACCATCCTGCATGTCATCTTCCTCTTCGCTGCGCTGGGGCAGATTTAAAGCTTGCAGAGCTTCCTTTTCTGCTGCTCCGCACCCTCACACCCAGTGCTGGATTGTCCCTTGAAGAAAACAGCTTGTGGAGTCCCGGCTGAAGTTCTGGAAGGGGAATGAATTGGTGATTTTGTTATTTGTAGCAGGTAAAAACGGCGGAAACTAGATCAGAGTAGCTGCCAGGTGTGATAGCGCTCGAGGACGGACCTGGCCCGCCTGGAACGCTGGTGCTGCAGCAGTAATGGCCGTCCCTGAGAGCTTCAAAGAGCGGGAAAAAAGAGTGATGCCCTTTGAATCAGCTGTTGCGCCTCTTGTTTACATCATGTCATACAGGCTGATAAAGCAGGTGAAGAAACATGCTGGATGAGAAGAAGTCGGGCTGGAAGCGTGAAGGAGAGTGCCCCGCACACAGGTGACCGGCTGCTTCCCTGACCCGTTCAGATTCTTTTTGCTGTTCAAACTGTTGGTACCGTCGACTCCAACTCATCTGTGTAGAGCACCTTCGGTTCTCCTGGGCAGCAGGAGAGCGTTCGGCTTACACCTTCACTCCAAAGTTGATCCGGTGGGCGCCCTGTGGATCGGCTGCTGTCTACACAGAACATGATCTAAGCAGCCTTTCAGTCAGGCTCCGGCCCGGGACCTGTCATCTCTGATGCGAAATGTGATTTCTTTTGCCCTACCGAGCACCGGCAGCAGTGGGACCCAACCATCCGAGCCGGGGTTTGATGCATCCATCAGCCTCGTTCCTACGGCCGCTCCAGCAGGACGACGCAGGCGGAGCATTTCCTGCAAGTGTCCCCGTCTCAACCAGACGCTCAGAATGTCCTAAATCTGGCCCCACGGGCCACGACTGACTGGCCCCTCGCGCTGACCTAAAATTCCACTAAACCAAAGTAAATCTCTCATTTCTTTCTCAGTTTATACCAATTAGGGATCCGTCCCACTCACAGGACCATATACTGGACCCTCCCCCCTTTCTAGAGAAATGACTAGAGAACCAAACTAAAAATCACTAGATGCGCTAGCAAACAGTTTTACAAAAAAAAAAAAGAGAGAGAAAGCGCTAGATTAACCAGGTTTCTTTGGAAAATAAAGAAAACCACAAGGACTCACAAGGAGCAAAAACCAGAGGGAACACAAGAAAACACGATGGAGGAAACCGGAACCAGAGGAACCCAGACTTAAATACGGGCCATGAGTAGGTTGGATTCAGGTTTGCACCAATTAGTCCGAGAGACAAAAAGTAAATGTAGCAGCAACACAGGAAACAGAACTAAAAACACACACAAAATAAAAGCACCAGTCTGGAACCGGTACACCCCTGTCGTGCTGGCGGGGACCCCTTTGGACCGAACTACTGCTCACACACCCCGCACCTCATGTTTCATTACAAATTTGTGCGGTCACATCTTGTTGTGTAAGGTCAGAGGCGCTGATCTGCCTGTCCTCAGGGGACTGAGAATGTCCTCAGACGGTCCAGCGTTCCTGCTGAACTCTTTTCTCTCTTTCCCGATGTGCCGTCGGTCTGCCTGTCCTGCTCGTCCTCCCTGAATTCTGGCGGATTCCTCAAGGGCGCCAGGCGGCCTGACCCGACCGTCAGGACCTGTTGGAGGTGACTGATAAATAGCAGCACGGTCGCCACCTGCTTTGACTCCCACGTCCACATCAGCACGTCCTGCTTGAAGCTCCGCAGTGGGACACACCTTTCCTCTAATGTCACAGCTCTTTCACCTACTTGGGACTGAAATTGACTGAGAACATAAATTGTCTTTCTGGATTTCCTTTGAAATAATCACTAAAACGAAAGCTAAAACACACACGCACAAGTGTGGAGATCACCGCCTCAAAAACGCAACCTAAACACTGACTCGACAAGGGCCAAGTTCTTCCATCTTTCCCTGCTCCCAAAACCCTTTTATTGACACCCAAACCCGTTGAACTGCCCCTTCGGCGGCGCTCTAAGTGGCGTAAAATAAGACGCCGCACTGCTGATGCTTCACCCTTTCTCCCAGCGCGCCCTGCAGCCCAATTCTAATCCAACGAAAAAAATAACATGCCACGCCGACAATTACTCATTCATAGAGCTAGTCTGCCTGTTCGGAGAACTAATCGGATCATGACAGGCAATGTTCAGGTCAACTTCTTCCGTTCCTTCACAATAACAAAGCCCTAACTGAATGAAGCAGCCTCCGAGCCTTGTGTGGTGGGTAAATTATTTGCTCAATTACTCCGCAACTGGGACCACAAATTACATTAGAAACAAAACAGACAGCCGCAACCATGAAAGTCAACTTTGACGATATTTAAATACCAAGAAACAAACACTTAATTTACTGTAATTGTGTAAGCGAGGCTGCTAATTGACAGCGATGAGTGCGGCTGTGTCAGACTGCAGCATCTGACCGTGACTGGTCAGTTCGCTAATGTGCGTTGTGATGCATACACCCCACCAAATATCGCCAAGGTTACTGTCGGCCGGTGTAAACAAGAGCAGTTGTTAAGTCTGTGGAAAAGCTCTTGTTGTCGATGGCAACAGATAGTCATGCTGAATAATAAAACCATAAACAGTAGAGCGGGGGGAGCTAACCCCAAAATGAGGACTAAAAATCCTGCTTGATGTTCTATTGACTGAGAAAATATGTTGAAGAGGCTGTAAATTGGTCCAACTACAGATGGATGATGAAGCTCCAAATGATGTTTGGCCATGTTAGCATGCTAGGTGAAAGAGTGGGAGTCTGAATTAAATATCCGGGTCCGGATTAAATAGTTCATCGGGCCACATGTGGCCCCCGGGCCTCAGTTTGCCCACCTCTGAGTCGGGCCCAGAAGCGCTGGTGAGGAGGCTGCTGGCGGTTCTACACCCTGCATGTGCCAGTGTGATTATTCTCCCCAGTCCCTCATATTCTGTTTGCATAATCAAAACCAAACAACATGGCGGCGTCTCTCACAGCGTTTCTGCAGGTTTTAATGTGGGGAAGCTGCTGCATGGACATGTTCTACTCGACGTCTTAATGACGGATGCAAACCAGCAGCAGCCCAGTCCCACCCAGAGATTCCTGTCAGCAATGCATGATCACAGGTGACATGGTGACCGTTTCACCCCCGCTGCCTTTCACCAATGCGCCGCTCATATGCGCGGCCCGTGCGTCTGCCGTGCATGGCGCTCCAGCAGGCGGAGCATGGCGGGATGGTCCCCGCATCGGTTATGTGAAAGCTCACCTTATCAGTACCTGAGCTGGGTGAGAGGAGGGAGTGCACAGCAGCTTTTCCCTGCATGTGATGACAGTTATTACAGCTGAACGACCGCCTGTTTACGCTTTCACTCCCTCTCTCTCTTTCTTTCTTCCTTCCTTTTATTCCTTTCTTTCTTTCTGATATGCTGTATAAGTGCATTAAAAGCTCTTATTTCTGTAACAAAGCACAAGTTTTTTGTGTGTGTGTGTTTGTGTGTGTGTGTGTGTGTGTGTGTGTGTGTGTGTGTGCCATGTTGAACCTGAAGCTAAGTGCAGCCTTACTTGTTGGGTTTAGACCTACAGGCAGTTTGCTTCATATCCACAAATTGTATCTAATTTATTGTGCATAATTCCATGTGACATGATGATGATGATGATGATGATGATAATGATGATGGTGTATTCAGTGCCGAGCACACTTGAATGAATGAATGAATGAATGAATGAATGAATGAATGAATGAATATACTATACTATGGTTTAAAAAAAAGAAATAAAATCATGTTTTTACAAAGAATCTGTCAAACAACAACCAGAAAAGTGACGGGCTGAAGCCCCAAGGTCTATTCCATCCTAAACCCCAGGATTAAATTAATAATTCACAATGAAGCATCAATACTCTTATATTCTTACAAAACCTCATGATAGCTTAAACTGAAAATTCAAAAGCAATCAAATTTCATTGTAACCTCTGATAATTTTAGATTTCAAGGTCTTCTTGAAAACTAACGTAGACGTTGACATCCATATTTCATCATTTAGTCCATTTCATGATTGTACACCCAGAACTGACTCACATCTGTACTTGAGATGAGTTCTAACTGGGAGTTTCACGTTTTAGTTAGAAATGCCCTGCCTTAATTTAAAGACTCTATGAATACAGACAGGAACTGACTTATTTACCACTCGAAACATAATTTCTGAATAGAATGACAGTATCCAACTCCTTTATTGTCCTAATAGCCCTTTTCTGAAGTGTAATTATTGGATCTAGGTTTGTTTTATATGCATTTCCCCAAATTTCAGCACAGTATGTCATATAAGGCTTCACGAGGAAAAAGTAGAGCAAATGAGTGCAGTTCTTATTCAATAAATCTCCTGTTTTGTAGAGAACAGAAATAGTCTTGGATAATGTCTTTTTTACATGTTTTATGTGAGCCTTCCAACAAATTCTATGGCCTATTATTACTCCCAAAAGCTTTGTTTCATATACTCTTTCAATTCCAACATTCCTCTCCGTTGAACAGCAACATAATATATGTAAATATGAATAAAACCCTTTTTCCTGTTTCCACAGAGCTCAGACACTCAGCCCTTCTTTCTCAGGTTTGTGGAGTGTTTGCGTTAATTTGAAAGGACTGTCATGATCTGTACATTTTACACACCGTTCGTGCATTAAATATAAATCCATATACCATATATAAATTAAATATACATGCAAACATTGGGCATGTGATCATGGGCAGCAGGGCAGAAGCCAGCCTCCGCTTGAGGAGAAACCATTAGAAAGACTAATTCATTTTAATTTCACTTTCATTATATTAACTGACTGAAGTCATATTTTGATCACATAATTTAAACAAATGAGGGCCAACATAATAAGGAGTGAATGAATGTGTTTCAGTAATAACCCAATTAGCCGTAGGATAAAGAAGGGCGACTGGTCAGGGATGTGACAGGGTGGAGGGTGAGAGGGTGAGAGGGTGAGGGTGGGCTGAGCGCAGCTTCCTGCGGCCGCTGCCACGCGTTCA
>BJFM01002770.1:75996-79349 GCA_016586285.1 Arothron firmamentum
TGTAATAATATTCACATGACAAAACACTTGTGACTGTTTCCTGTTAAAGCTGACTAACCAGCACCGCCTAGTGGTGTACAGACGAACTGGCCTGGTCTCGATGTGAATATCATCAATTCTTCACTAACAGGGAAGAAAAGAAAAGAAACAGAAACGAAAATAGCTTCCCTTTAAAAAAAAAAAAGTGCTATCACTGACGTGTTCTTCCAGTGCCATTATAAGGTTTAGTGTTTTCTCCTGGAGGTTCCAGCGCTTTTCGCTCTCCCTTCTGTTACGTTTACTTTGTCTGGTTGCTTAGTTACTGTTGCCACACAGTCCTGAGGTGTCTTTGATTGCCCTTCGTTTGGTTGTCATTTGCAAAGCAAACTACTGCCGTCACATCAGCGGTTCTGTAAAATGTATTGAGTTTTGTAGTGATCCAGAGGGTAATTAGCAACAACCTTCCATTGTGTGTTTGTCATCAATCTTCAGTCCACAAATCTAAAAGCCTTAAAATCATCAATGAACCCATTTACGGCGGTAAGAGGCCACATGCCAGTGAGCTTCATGCACGTCTCTATTCTCGGTACTGAAGACTCATCTTTTGACTTTAGCCTTCAGTTAATGCCAACCTTCCTCTGACCTAATTTGAATTTACCTCTTGCTCTTATACCTGCTCTGTCTTTTATCACCTTGTTTTTAGATTATTGGAGATTCTCTGAAGAGCAGGTTTTATTCTGGCCGTCATTGTTTCCGCTTTAGTTCGTAGCCCCCACCGTTTCCTCATGTGGGGCCTGTCCTGTCAGGGTTGCTTTGGTTTGTGCTGCACAAATAAAGGCAATTGATCACATGATGAGGGTCCACTCAGTGTTCTTTGGTTTGTTTTTGTTTTTAAATTAGTAGTTAGTAAAATGTAATATGTAAACCCCTGTACTGTGTTCAATGACAACTAATATGATGCAGTTTTTGCTATATCATAACTGACATCTGCATTAAACCTTTAAATCCTGTCATTTTATTTTGTGGGACCGAGACACGTATATTATTACATATATAATCAATAATATTAACTTACATGGTTACAACTCTAAACTGACACATATTGATTTATGTTGGGAGGAAAAAAAGGAAAAGCAAAGAAAGACTTTTTCCTAAACACACACCTTTGAGTTCGACCCTGACTAAAGCACTGCTGGGTCCTCCCGGAGCCAAACACCAGCTGACACATTTCATTTCAGGAGACCTCCAGAATGTGATCAGATGGTTTAAATCCTGGCTATGGTGTTTATATGGCTGCTGCTGGGCTCTTTATAAAGTCTTGTTTCAATACAAAAAGAACCAACAACCCAAAAAAATGTATCGATAAAAATGGTCTAATCTCTTTCTGCAGTGCATCATAACTGTGTTGGAATTCTACTCAAGGTTAGCTGGACCCTGACTTCACCAGAATTTTTGCAAAATTGAATAAAACAGGCCTAATTTTGTAATACAAGTTAAAGTTTGGTCCAACGTGCAGTCTTTATATTTCGTTAGCTCATTTACATGAACAGTCTCTGGATGTTCACCTGGAGGCCACCCCTCATAAACATGACATAAACTTGAACGTGAGCCACACAGTCGCTCTAGTGGCTCGACCCAGGATCCGAACGTCCTCCAGCCAGAGACCGAAGCCAAAAGAGCCACTGAAGCTGAGTCTTTGTGGGTGTGTGGGACTAGTTACGTGGCAGCCTGTGAGGTCGTCTGCCATCCAAAATGTCTATAAAAGTGCAATAAACACTCATTAAGGCAGTTTTTGTACTCTGGCCCTGTAAGAGTTCATTCTCTTCTGCCCCATTTTACTGCGGGGTCCTGCAGGGGTCTTTCACCTTTCCCTTTTTGTTTTTTTCATGCTCAATTTTCTAAAGAGAGCTGGTTATCTCGTCATGAGGGGACATCTAAATATGCTTGTATATACATGTTTTTAAAGCAAAAGAAAGCCCGTACATTTAGCCATCAGAATATTTAAATTATTACAACAAAATGACTGTAGATAATGAATTTTCAATCCTCACCCTCAGCATCACCAAAGGTTACTACAGCAAAAATTGCTTTATGGGAAATAAAGTGGCTATAAAATAATTTTAACATTTTTTAAAAATGGGAGTTATAATTGAGAAGTAAGAGTTTAGTTTGGATTTAAAAAGATTTCTTCTAATTAAAGCTGCTCAGGCTCAGCCGTTTCTCCTTCTTGTCTAAAATGATGTATTCTGCTGAATATTTGCTCTGGTTAATAATAGCACACAGCTGGCTGGTTAATATGGACAACGCTACAAAGAAACAACGTGGAATGTTACAGTCATCGCAGTTTTGCCTTGTGCGATGGCTCAGTTGATCTTCTTCTTGATGGCGAGCAGCTGGGTGACGCTCTGCAGAGCCCAGTAAAGCAGAGAGAAGAAGACAAAGACCTGTGGGTCAAAGACGGAGACGGTCGTTAGGCCTGATGAGCACACAGGTCAGGACTGAGACACCACCGAGGCTCGTCTGTGGATAAAGACCCGCTGACACCTGTAGGCAGGATCGACCGACTGTGCAGGAGCTCAACCACAGAGAGCGCAGCAGAAACGAGGAGATGCAGGCGGAAAAAGAGTTCAGAATCAGGCCCGACGCGCCGTCAACAGCCTGACAAGTGCTCGTGTCTCTGTTCCTGTAGTTGCTTTCTGACGGTTAGTGGGGGTGTCCAGGCTCCTAATGTCTTCAGCACATCCCTGCTCTCCTCACCATAACGTTGTCTCTGTGGTCGAATGTTCTGGTCATGTCATTATTTCAGTGTTTCCTGCCTGACCCAGTCCGCCGTGTCCCTGGGAACCGACCCGCAAACTGCTGATTGGGGGACGATGCAGGGAATGAACTGCATGTTGTTTAGGTCCTGTTGGCATTTGAGGTCAATGTGAACGACACCGTCTGACCCTACAATCAACCCGGTGGACCGGTGAGCAGCTCCAGCCGCAGTGTTGACCGGCTGCTCGTTGGTTCCCACCAGTATCCTGTCCTCATCACTGACAGGCAGCCTTCTCAGGGGGGTCTGAATGGGTTTCTGACATTGTAATGATGTGATATTCTAGAAGTCACAGATCTGGAAGAATCACAGATCTGGACCAGGCGCGGATCTAGAACAACCACGGATCTAGAACAACTGTAGTTCTGGAACAGTCACAGATCTGGAACAATCACAGATTTGGACCAACCACAGATCTGGACCAACCACAGATCTGGAACATCCACAGATCTGGAACATCCACAGATCTGGACCAACCACAGCTCTGGAACATCCACAGATCTGGAACATCCACAGATCTGGACCAACCACAGATCTGGAACATCCACAGATCTGGACC
>BJFM01002770.1:83809-97642 GCA_016586285.1 Arothron firmamentum
TACCCCCAAGACCAGGGACGTACCCCCAAGACCAGGGACGTACCACCAAGACCAGGGATGTACCACCAAGACCAGGGACGTACCCCCAAGACCAGGGACGTACCACCAAGACCAGGGACGTACCACTGAGAACAGGGACGTACCCCCGGAACAGGGACGTACCATCGAGAACAGGGAAGTAACCACTGACAATTTACAAATCCCAGAGCTCAAATCAGAGCCCTCCGCAACCAGGCCCCCCTCACAGACCTGCTCCAGCACCGCAACCTCCAACCCTCTGAAACCCACCTCCTCACTGCAAAACCTGCTTTTTCCATTAAAAAAAATAAAAGAAGAAGAAGAAGAAGAAGAAGAAGAAGAAGATGCTCTCTAGGTGCTTGATAATGTATGTGTCAACCTTTACCTCTGTGTGGATCCAGAACTGATACAGGAGGTTAAACTGGATGTGAACAGCAAAGATGGCCGGGGGGATAAAAAGAGCCATGGGAATGTAGAAAATCTAAAGGAGAGCAGAGAAAATCACATCTGACATGTGTGGATAACATCACTCTGGCTGTTGGGAGCACATTTGCTGCAAAGACAACATCATTTACTTGTGTAAAGTATTTCATTTCAGTATTTTATCTTTTTAACTGACGTTTTTTTTTTGACCAATCTAATACCAAATCCAACCAGCTGAAGTGCTGGCTGGCCAGAGAGGGGAGAATGGAAAATGCACATTTTTAGCATTAAAAATCATCAAGCTGAGCCTAAAAAGTGAATGTTTGCTCACCCATGAAGTGAACTGCTGACTCATAGACTGCCTGAGAGCAGTGGAAAGGTTGTAGAACTCTGAACTGTGGTGAACTTGGTGAGAAGCCCACAGGAAGGACACCTCTACCGGAGAACAACACCAGGAGAGGCCTTAGACATGTGACATTTGAGGGCGCCGACGTCACACGACACGAACAAACCTCCACTTACACCACAGAAAATGACCGTATTTACGGCTCTGCTCCCCAGAGAGCGTTACTCAAAGGTCAGACCAGGAGGACAACCGCTGGTCCTTTCAGCACCAGTTACACCAGTAAACCAGTGTGCAAGTGCTCCACCTGGCACTGCTCAGTGCTGCTGTGTTGGCAGATACTGGCTCATCCAAAACAGCTGCATTTCAGTAATTCAGTTACAAAACTGAAACTTGCGTATTAGAGCCATCACACACGGACGGAGGCAGGATATTTAGAGAGTTTCTGTGAATTTCGAGCATTTTTGTCCAGGCCTGTTTCACCAGGTTTTATTGTTGAGTGATTCTGTTAAAGCACAGATCAAAAACAATGTCTGATTTTCATTGGTTAATATTCACAGCATCCCTATTTATCATAACTTTTATCACTTTCAAGTTATTCCAGTGACCATTGTGGGGGTTTTCTTTTATTAACAGAGGGGTCGCAACATTTTAATCCAAGTGTAAGATGCCCCGGATGTCGTCTCTGCCTCAGAATTGTCTTGACACCGGGACATGGACAGTCGTGGTCCGTGTCCTGGCACGTCTGTTTGTGGTGGCTCCTGCAGCTCTGATGTCTAATCAGAATCAGAATAAACTGGGAGTCCCAATAAATATGCTGCATCCTTCCTCCCCCAATCCTGAACCAGAAGTGGGGCGTGCAAGTGTACGCGTGCATGTGTGTGTGTGGTATGTGTGTGTGTGGTACCGTGAGCACATCTGTGGACCCAGTAGTAGCAGAAATCCACCCCAAGTAAGGTAAACCACCAGGTCCAGGCAGAGTCCCAGGGCAGCTCCATCTGCCGGTAATGCTCCCAGACGTAAACGTAAGCACCGAGCTCACAGCTTCTCATTAGCAACCTGAGGGGACACACACACACACACACACACACACAAGAGAGACTCTGTTGTTTATAGTGCATTAAACAAATAGCCCAAACCTATACCTGTCCATAGATGGATGGATGGATGGATGGATGGATGGATGGATGGATGGATGGATGGATGGATGGATGGATGGATGGATGGATGGATGGCACAGACAGACAGAGTCATGCCATCTAGCAGGAGGTGCCCGCCACTCACATTGGGAGTCTGGAGACCATCCCAGCAGACAGGGAGATGATGCCGTCAGCGATGGAGATGGCCGGGGCTCCGGTCTTCAGCACACTGACCAGCAGCTCCAGCACCATCAGACCTACGAAGAAAGGAGTGGCCTGAGGCCACGCATGGAGAGCATCGCTTCAGCACTTTGTTCAAGCTCTTCACGGATGTTCTCTGCCTTCATGAACAAACCCGTCACGCAAAGACGCATTTCGCAATTTGCAAACATATGAGGTATATTTGTGCTCAGCTGCTCAACGCTGCTCTGGTCCAACCCACCCTGCCAGCAGGAAAAACACAGAAAAATATTGCTATCAAAAGTCTGAAATGTGCATGTTTAATTTACCGGGACAGCGAAGGGTTAACCACCAACCTGTGTTGCACTGAACAGAGAGAAAAGTGCAAAGATGAAAACGTGAAGACACTTGGATGACGGCCTAAATAAATAATGAACCCGAGTTATTTGGTCCAATTTTTCTGTTTGCATAAATGTGACAACTCAGCGGTGCTTTTTTATGTTCTGAAATCAATTACAAAACTGTATTTCGAAAAATGAATGCCAAACTTCTTTTAAGCATTGTAGAAGACATTATAAACACAACAAATTAGAATTTGATTCACTAAATAGTTCCACCAGTCAAGGTTCAACACATGATTGTATAAGCAAATGCAGAAATGTGCATTTAGGTTAAAGCCTGGAAATAGTGCAAAACTCTGGAAAACTAAAAACCACAAGAAGAACTACAAGATCCAGGAGCAGCAGAGAGATGCAAAAGAAAATGAACATGATTAGAACCAGGACTGAACATGGTGGGAACACCAGAACTAGAGAAGGAATGCTGGGAATAAATGAATGAATGAATAAATAAATAATCAGCTGTTGCAATTTAAATATGTATTCAAGCAATTTATCTAATGATGTTACAATGATATTAATGATTGTAAATGTATTTCTCATCATGGAAAAGCTTCTTTATTTAAATATTACTTAAAAGACATTTCTCATAATAAAAAAAAACCACCAAATAAATGCTGCTTGAAGTTGGATAATGTCGTGTATTATTGAATATACATAGATTGTGACTTTATCTAAATAAAGACAGTAAATGTTAACCTGTTGCTGTTGATGCCAAAGATCATCTGATAACCTAACTGATAAAGAAAAATAAGATAATTCTTCTTATATGACACCAGAAAATTAACAATTACATCTAAAGTTCCAAAGAAAAGTCTTTAACATTGTAATGCATTTTTACTGTTAGTGTGTTGTTGCAGCTGCTTGAAGCCTCACACTTCATGCTCGGCTCTGCGTGCTGATGAAAGCAGGCAGGACAGCTGCAAACATCAGCTTCCACATGTGGCTTGAGAACTTAAACGCGCCATTGTGCAGCTGCAGACGGCGTTGGGAAGAGCAGAAACTCACCTGCTGCACATACTCGGGGACATCTTCGACTCTCTGAAAACAGAAACCGTCCAGCGAGAGCAGGGAGGACGCGTTCCGGGAGCCTGCGGCCCGCGCGTACTCCGAGGCCAGATCAGCCATGAGCGGGTTCTTCTGCCAGGACAGGACAGGACGGGACAGGACGGGACGGGAAGGGGGACGCGCGTTAACTGCAGCCGGATCCAGCTGATGAACTTTGTCCGGAACTGGGTCACTTGCGAAAGCGCAGCGCGCAAAGGCGGCTGAGGCGCAAACTCCAGACCAGAACCCCCGCGTTCACACTGCGTCAGCTGATTCAGGCGTGACTGTTTTTTCTTAATGGAAGACAGCTTCAGGTCCAGACAGTGCCCATTACAGCCCGTGCACGCACGCACACATACTGTACACACCGCCCACGTCGGCCTTCGCCTGGTAAACAGTCAGTGACGCCATCAGGCCGCTAGGCGGCGCCACAGAGGCTGTCCCGACACTTTCATTTCCACAGCCTGGGATGAATTAGATGGATTCTCTGTGAGGCAGGTGAATCAGTGCCGTGTGCGCATCATTGCAGCACATTTAAACCAGATGTCACAGATAAGCCGGTTTCACAGCTGAACACGGAGGAACAGGACTGGAGGCTGGACTCTGGCTTCCAAACTCCTGGACTGCTGCTCAGGATGAAGCTCTGGTAACGTTCAGACACATCCAGGAACTTTGAGGATTGTACTAAATGGCGGTAAACTAGAGAAGGAGCACCAGTTTGTGGCGGCCACTAGCACTGGTTTAGTTTAGCAGCTTTCCTGCTGTGGATGTGTGACTAACTCATTTCTAAAGGAGACATTTGTTAAATATTGAGATTTAAGTTACACTTTATTAAAAGCTTATCGGGGTAGTAGTTATTACTTACTTTCCAGTCAAGCTCAGCATGTTAAATAACTTGGAGATTATAAAAAGGCTTGTTCTAACCACCACCGCTGGCTTTTTATACCACATTTCTATGAGTTTATCAAAGCTCTGACATTTTTGCACAAAAGTAATCCTTTATTATACAGCAGATGTTGTGTAGATGTGAGATTGTGTGTATGTGTGTGTGTGTGTTGCAGTTATTTTAATTCTATTACTTGAGTTTCTGAGTGGGTGCATGGTGACTCAGTAGCGGGGGGACGGGCGCGTCCCTTCAGGCTCGTAGAAGCTGGCCCACCAGGGCCGGGCTCCTCTCTCTGACCAGGACTGATATGAGCTCAGACAGCTTCAACACGGACCTCTGCCAGAGGTCCGAGTCCTGAAGGAGACACAGAAGCCACACAGGTGGTGTCAGGTGAAGCCGGCGCTGCTGCCGGGAGCGGAATATTTGCGGGGTTCTGGTTCCCTGACGAGAGCCTGGCAGCGGAGTCCACACCGCCCGCCGCCTGCAGCGCCCCCTAGCACAGACGCGGGGGAGCAGCTCACCTTTGACTGATGGAGCTGGATGCTGTAGAGCAGGATGTGCTGGTGCTTGAGCGCCGAGGCCAGATCCATGATGGCCGCTGCACTTCCCTCCCTTTGACTGCAGCAGTTTCCGCTGTCGGTGTTGAAAAGCACCTGTCGACACAAAAACGCTTTAGCACCAGCGGGTTGGACATCTTCAGGCTCGCTGTCATCCTGCTGCAGCAACTCACCCAAATCAGGACCAGAGGGCAGAGAAGCACCCGCTTCTCCAGCTCCAAACGTCCCACCAAGGCCTCCACCTCAGACAGACGGCAAACATCCACCTGAGGAGAAAAGACAAGTTGAGGAAAATCAACCTTTTGGTTTGATTTGCAGAAAATGATCTGAATAAGGGAGTTAATAAAGAGAAAGATGGCGTGTTTTTAGACCTTGAATAACACCAAAGCAGGCAATGAATCACGACTACTCTAGTTTGATCCACAGTGGATTCACATTTGTAATGGCGTCACATCCCTGCAGAACATACGAAAAAGTCTAAACGGGACCCACAGAAACTTGAATGTAGTTCCACTCCTTCGACAGAAACGCGTGTTTTCCTGCCGACAGATCGACGTGGAGCTTCTGTAAGACAAACAGGTTCCAGATGCTGAGCGATGACATTTACAGGAAAAACAAAACCCCACCCATGGCCGGCCGTCAGGGCAGAGGTCGCCCCAAAGGGGACGGGTGACCTCTGCAGCTGCTCTTGGGTCTTTAACGAAGTCCTGGTGCCTCGGAGGCAGAATCACAGGAGGTTTCCAGGGTGACGAACTCTCAGCCGCCACATTTCAAGGACTGCTGATTTCAAGGGAGCCGCGTTAAGCGGTTATAGGCGAGTCGCTCTTACCATGCTGAGAGCCCCCGCAGCGTTCTGAAGGGCACCGATGAGCGCCACAGCGTGCACGGAGTCACCAGAGAGCACGCAGGCCGAGCGCAGCATCGGCTCTGCAACGCAAAGATGAGCAACTGTCCAATTCCTGCCTTCACTTAGGGCCCAGAAAGTTCACTCCAGCGTCCCGTGTTTGTCAGTGATTCCAGTTTAAATGTGCCAAAATACTCCCAAATATACCCACATTAAAATACAATATGCAAAAGCTTCTACTCATGTTGAAAAGAGGCCCACCTTTCATGACAGACTCTGCGGCAGCCAGGTCCCATCTGTAAGTCACCTGGAGGGGAACAGGAAATGAAAACAAACAACATTACACACAGCGTCTGCACCCTTCCTGAGGAGACGTCTGCTGGGCGGTGGGTTGGTGGAGAAAAGTGTGCGCTCATGTCGCTGAATTCAATTTAAAGGCTTCCCAGACCTGCTCTGCTCCCCCCTCCCTCCCCTCCCCTCCCCTCCCTTCCTGCTCCAGGGTTTGACCCCCGACCCAGCCGAGCGAGAGCTCTGCTGCTCCCACACAGAGCAGCTCTGGAGCCTTTGGGGACTTTGTGGTGGTGTGTTTTTTTGGGCATCAGCTCACTAACGGCAAGCGCTGACCTTCCACAGAGTTGGTGGGCCCGGGATGAGCTTGGCGCTGACGCGGCTGTACCGCAGGGCCAGGTGAAGACACTCGGTGCCAAACTCCAGGTCCGACTCGCTGCACTGCAGAAGGGGAAAAGGCGGACAGCAAAGATGCTCAGGGGAGAGAGGAGGTTTCACTCCGCAGCATCTTAGCCCAGCTGGCCTCAGGTGCAGGTTTTAAAAGTCCTCCTGGGCCCGTTTCAAGAAAGCGGGTTTTTCAAAACTCAGAGTTTGGACCTATAACTCAGGCTCGCCAAACTCTGCCATGTCAAAGTTTGGCAAACTCAGAGTTTTCAGCATCAGAACACGTGTTAAAAGTTGGTTTAAATAGCCCTGAGTCAGAGTTGCGCTCGTGCACGGGGATATAAACAGCCTCATCAATAGGACGCAGATAACCTGATTCACCATGGCAACGAGTGGAAAAAAAAAAACCTTGATCGTCACACTTCTCCCCGATAAAGATGGAAGATTTCATGACCGCGTACACCAACAATGTGCATATTTTCAAGGAAAAAAAACTAGTAAAAGAGAGAGATGGTGTGGCTGAAAACTGCTGACTGAGTCCAGACGTGACCATTAACTGGAGAGAGATGAAAACACAGAAAGAGATGGTTGGTCTGGGTTGTTCATCTCATGCAACATTTCTATTCTCTACGTGTGTTTGAGCCACAGGTGCATCCCAACAGGCACAGAACAGACTCAGCAGCAAGTTAAGAATATGAAAAAAATATGAAAATATACTTCAAACGTGTCAGACATGATTTAAATACAGGCTATTGTGGTGTTTATCCTGTCCTCATTAAACAGCGTTGAGTCGCTTCATTTAACCTGAGATAACTGGATTTAATTAATTAGAGAATCTCCTGAACAAAGAAAAAGTCAAATCTTTAGCCACCCGTCACGTCAGTATTCAGTCTTGTCCATCTGAAAGCCGAACACCTGAATGCCTGTTATCCATGCATGGCTGAGGTGATCCAGCGCCACCTAGTGTTGGTCCACTAAATCATCCATTAATCTCAAACACAAAGACACACTGGTTTTTCTTGTAGGAGTTCTGTGTAAGTTCTGTGGAACACTTCCATCAGATGTCTGGGCTGTCTGGGACTTTTTAACACAACAAACGTGTTTCAAAACCGTTTGAGTACAAGAGTAACGTTTATGACAGCCTGACGGTTACCTTGGACACATGCCCACCGATATCGTATTAAAAAAAAAAAGAAAACGCTGGCAAAAAGATAGAAGATAAAAAAAACAATCACAATACAAAGAATTTGCTCCGAATCGAGAGCCTTTCTGCGACATGAGCGATGTGAGGGCTGAGAACGCTGTTCAACGAACTAACGAGGGTGCAAAGAAATCGGTAACGCTCAAAGACGTTCCCATCAGGGCTTCATCGCACGATCTTCCTCTCCCGGCAGTCTGCAGGCCAAACTCGGGGTTGTTTGGAACTAACCTGTTAGTTTCACGGAGTCTGTTACCATGGTAACTGACTCGGAGTTACGCTGAACCTGCTTTCTGAAACCGAAGCCCCCGAGTTTCCCTTAAATCCCAGCGAGTTAACTCAGAGTTTTCACTAAACCTGCTTTCTGAAACGGGCCCCCGGTGTACAAACACACAGGAGAACGCGAGTGAAGTCAGCAACATTTGGCCTCCTCAGAAACCTCAACTACCCCCAGAAGCTTTGGGTGGATTCTACACCTACCCTCTGATAGGCTTGGGCGATGACATCATAGGTGAAGCCTTGGGGCGTTTCGCTGGCCCTGTACTTGGACCGCTCCAGAGAACGGTCCAGGAAGCCCTCGGGTGTGGTGGCGATGACGGTGGAGACGAGCGGCCGGATGGCTCCCGCTGCCTGCCCCCGCAACAAAGAAGAAGACAGAGGGTGGCAGACTGATTCCCGCCATATTTGCTGTTCCCATGGCAGCGCCAGCAGGCCGGGCAGATGCTTCTCTCGGTGCACTGACCCCGTGTTCCTTAGCGGCCAGGCTGAGTTGGTGCAGAAGGTCCTCTTCCACAAACGGTCGCACAGCATCGTGCACGATGACGACCTCTGGTCTGACCTCCGCCAGAGCCTGGACGCCGTTCCGTATGGACCTGTGACGGGTGGAGCCCCCCGTCACCACCCGCACCTTCCTGTGTCCGAAGCGCTGCACGATGTCGCCCATCTGCTCCAGGTTTTCTTCTGCAACGACGACCACGACGTCCTGGATCCATGACACCCTGCAGGAACAAACATATTAAATGCATTTATTCACATTCACCACAATACAGCGTCTGCTTTTGGTTCAAAGACCATGAGGAAAAACAGAAATAGAGCCGAAAAAACAAACTTCTCAAAATAAACAATGTTTTATTTTGAAAAATTTCCGGATTCTCTTCGTTACGTCCGTCTGCAGCTCACTATTGACACACATTTGTTATTATATTTAGAAAACACCACAGTTTTCATGACTGTGGTGGTTAAATAAAGTTTTCATGGTCATATCATGTTCTTTTGTTGTATTTATCCACCACATTTTACCGGCCGGTCCCTGAAAATACTGTCTGACATTAAAGCCATGCGTGGTGCAAAAAAAAGGCCTGTGGGGGGGCCGCTGATTTACATCATTAACACACAGGAAAACACTCAGATGAAGTACGTAGGAGCATTCTTCCTGTTAGAAGATGATATCAGCACATAGCAGGCATGAATACACACACACACACACACACACACACACACACACACAGTAACATGACCCAAGAGAATCTATACTCTTCCAAGGGCATTGAAACTGGTTTGTGTCCAAACTGGAGAGTTGTGAAGGTGCTGAAGACAAACCCAGGTGTTTGTTACCTTTCAGCAGGTAAAAGTGGAACAAAGGAGAGAAACACGGACGAGTAGAGCGTTCAGTAAAGCACAGCCCAGCAGATGATGCCTTCCGGGAACCAAGCTGAGATCGTATCAAGCCAAAGAGAAAAGCTTTGAAATCGGGTGGTATGAGAAGAGCGTGTCCAAAAAACCTCCAGCCTACGTGATGGCTGCTGACAGAAACTCCAAGTTCTAAATCTCTACTTTAAACAAATGCCGACGTTAGACAAGTCCACTAAAATGATATCTTTTTTTTATAGACAGCAGCGTAAACGCCTCTTAAAACCATGAAGTCAGAATGAGGATAAAACAATGGCTCTATTCTCTCATAGTCGTTAGACTATGAGATGGTCATTTTACTCACACCTCTTTTCTCTCTGCATTCCTTTCCTTGCTTGTGACGGTCACTGGGTCCAGCGGACGTTCTCAACATAAAGAACGCATTTTGAAGGGACGTCAGATGTCTTTTTAAGCTCGGAGGGAATATCTAAACACACCATAAAAACTGAGCCTCTCGTGTGTCTAACAAAACTACCATGATGAATTTTAGCCGTTAAAAACATCTCATTCTAATAAAAAGATTATCTTTGTCGTGAAAAATGCAGATGAAGAGCATCGATTCCATTTGTCTCTGTATCAATGTGATTTTCACCCATTTTTGCATTCATTTGTCATAAGTGTGAATGTTCCTTATCCTTAAGCAAAAGTCCTGAAATAATAACCCAAAAAAATCCTGATGGGAAAATTTAATTACTAACTGCCCTTTTTAAACCAGATGTAGAGCTGCACGGTCTGTTCAACCTTCACGCTGCTGCAATGTCCTTTTTAGCAAGATGAGTCTCCAGAGCAGAGGAGATGCTCAGTTTCACCCGATTACGGTGAAGGAGCTCGTCCCAGCTGTGAAGCCTGGAGGAGGACCTGTCCTGGACATGTGACACAATCTGTTCAAAAAAACACAACAAAAGCTGAACTTGAAATGGGCTAAACATGCAGGGAAGCCCTCAAACATCTGCCACAAGCATCTGTCTCCCTCAGGTCATGTCAGCTGGGGGGAAAGCCTGGGGGTTAGGGTGTCCTCACTTTTTCTCATTTCTGTTGACATCTTTTGTTTAAGGGGTAAAACCAGGTTTTGGTGCTTATCTAGTAATAGATCAAAACAAGTTTAGTCCCATATGTGGGCACTGATCTGCAAAATGTTGGAAACTTTAAAAAGAAATTTCTAGTCAAAAACTACTGAATCACATCAAGACGCTAAAATAAGTGAGTATTTGAAATTGTTAACAAAAAAGGGGGAACTGATGATCAGAAAAGCTTAAATTTTAACTGATTACAGTTTAAATTCTGTTGTATGATTATTTCAGATACATTCAATCTAATCTACAGCAGTATGACATTTAAAAAGTCTAGCAATGTTCAGAAAATCCATTTTTTAACACATATCCTGGAACCGTTCCTCATGCAGAACTTTAAAAAGTTAAATGTTACAAATAAATTATGCTATAAGTTTAGCAAAAGTCCTCAAACCTCACTAGAGATTCTGATGGAGGTGCACAAAACTAATTTACAAAATATACTTTTGCAAACTCTTTATTTAAAGGAGCAGAAAAAGCAGCCCTGAATGGAGGCGCCGCCTCCGGGCAGCACACTGCCCCACCTGGGACGGTACCAGGCAGCGAAGTTCCACTTTTACCGGCAACTGTTTTGCTTTTTGGGCCTCCACCCAAAACACAACACCTGCGGCCATCTCTGCCATCATGCGGAGGCCTCCGGACCTTGACCCCGCTACAATGTTTCCCTGGAGCTTCATTTGAATAGGCCGGTGAGAGTGGCGCAGCCCCCTCCGGCTCTGGGGTCTAAAACCGGGGCCCGGCGGAGCTTTGGGACGCTGCAGACCAGCGGTTCCACACCGTTTACCTCTCGAAAGCCTCGACGGTGTAGCTGATGAGGGGCCGGTCCAAAAACGACCAGAACTGCTTCGGTGTCTGTAGTCCGGTTCTCTCTCCTGTCCCCCCGGCAGGCAGGACCACACACACCGGGAAGTCGACGCTGCGTTGGCCGGTCCTCCGCTCGCCCTCGGCGCTCGTGGAGGTTCGGAAAGGCCGAGGCTGAGGAGGCCCCTCGGGCCTACATTTACCGTCCTGCATGCTGCGCTCGGCCGGATGTTGACACTCGGCTAAGCTTTGCCCTACTTCCGGTCGAGGTTTTCAAAATAAAGCCACCAATGGCCGATAATTGCTCGGCACGTTGAAATATATTGATAGATTCACACTTCTGAGATCAAAAAGACCGAAAAAAATAAAAGAGGTTAAGAATGAAATCATGAATAAAGCCCCATAAAATATTTGGGTGCACGAATCTATCAGTTAAGGACTGGAAATACTAATAACAGTGTTAATGGGAATAAGTATAGTGAGGAAATTCATCTCAATCACATCATCTTGGATCTGACTGAGCTTACTGAAGTGATGCTCAATAACAGCCATGAGTTCGCTCTTCCTCCAGCTAGCATTTCATCATGCTTACCCTCCTCTTCACTCCTGGCCACATCTGCACATCCTCTCCTAATCAAAACAAAATGAAGCCAACAGCAAACATCTGTCTGAAAGAAGCAGGGTCGGCGCTATCGAAACAGCTCAGATTCGAGCTCCCTGCATTAATGCCCACCTGCAGAACACTGAGACACATTACAGCCATTCGTTTTTACAGCTCCGTGCACGTTCTGTTTGTGCAACCACCTCCTCTTCCTGTGTTTGCCTTGAGTTGGGATCTGCCCGAGGCCTCTGATCACACACAGCTAACGACAATTCTGGAACGATTAACAAATCCTTAATGTCCACCGTACTGAGATTAGCTTTGGTTTGCTGGTGCTACATAAAATGAATAACACTGAATTGTATTATATTGCAGTATAAGATAGAACACACATTGGGCTTTTCCTCTTTCAAATGTTTACGTTGCTCTGCAGAGGAAAAAGAGTGAAAGGCCCAGAGCACATGAAAGCTGAAGCAACCCCACCCCCACTCCCCCATCACCACGACCACGAGTGAAAAATCACCCGTTAGCATCAGAAAAAGTACCTATCCATCACTGCTTAAAAGCTTTAGTTAATTTATTAACGCGTCGGTCCCCTATGACAAAGACTTCCAACAACAGAAAAATAAACATATTCAGAGTTCCTCCTCCTGGATCAGCTCTTCCAAACGGGCCTCCACACTTCTCTCCGTTCTCCGCCTGTGGTCAGGGATGTTGTCGGATGACGGCAGCCATAAACTCTCTAGTCCACTCAGTTTGCAGAGCCTTCGGTAGAAACTGGCTTTGTCATTTCTGCTGCAGAGTCTGACAAGTTCCCGTTGCTGCTGGTCTCCAGTAAAAGCTTCTGCGTGGCCTCGGCAGCCTCGTGCACGTCGCTATCCTCCTCTGAAACAGACAAAGGTGCCAGGATGAGGACCAAAGCTGCTAAAACCCTCAGTGCTGGCAGGCCTGTGGGGCCCAGCAGAGTCCATCATCACGCTGCTGGGAGGAAACCTGCGTTGAGCAGAGGTACCTTTGCTCTGCTGCATCCTGAGATGTTCTGCTTCCGCCTCTTGTTTCTCTCGCTGCTCCTGCAGCTTCTTGCACACTTTCTTGTGGGTGAACCAGTGCAGTTTCTGGCAGGCTTTTTCACAATAAACCACCTGGTGGCAAAGAAACACACTTTAGTTGATTCCGTAACTGCTTAAAAAACGGGAAAAAAAACAGCAAAGGAAATCATCTGTTGTGACTGGGAGGATCGGCTTGTTACCATTTTGCAGGCCGAGCATCTCTTCTGAGCTCCCTTTTCTCCACACGTAGTACAAAACTCTGCATCCATGAAGCCCACCTGCCCAGTGATGGCTTGAGTCAGCACCGACAGAGCTGTCGGGTCGTTCCCCTGCAGTCATTGAAACACACCACGCATAGCGTCAAGCACAACCGCCACCGGGGGGGGGGCGGCAGGCATCTATGAGCGTCTGTGCTGAGACGTACGATCTCGACAGGGGCGACGCTTCGCACCAGCTGCTGCAGCAGGGTAACGTCACAGTACGGGAACTTGCGGATGCACTCCCGAATGAACTTCTCCTGATACACCGGGAAGCCGTCACTGTCGCGACCTTTCAGCAAACTGCAGGAGCCGACAAGGAGAAGAAACCATGGCAGCGTTTAGTGTTACGAATGACAAGTCACAAGTGATTATGAAACCCACGAAAGTCTTTTATGCTCAGTTGGAGCTGAAACGATTATTCCTTTAATTCCATTATTTAAAGGCTTCGATAAAAAATGTTTGTGTCAAAGAGTCATTTAAATTCGGTCCATGATGTGAGGTGCAGATTGTCAAGAATTTAACATTTAAAAGAAAAGAAAACGTAGAGCAATGTGTCTATTGTAAGATGCAGTTAGCTTAGCATAATAGCACCACGCTGCTGCTGCAAAACCTCCAAAGGAAACATCCGGTCTCTGCTAAAAGTCTACAGATTGGGCCG